>JAXBDA010001944.1:0-48134 GCA_036023075.1 Gaultheria prostrata | reverse complement strand
TGTGTGCTATGTACCCAGTGTGATGAGTCTTTGCAACATCTGCTGTTTGATTGTTGTTTCTCTCGACACATTTGGGAATCTATGTTGTCCAGATTTCAGATTCAGAGGAGAGCTGAAGCTTGGGACACTGAGATGAGTTGGGCCATTCGATTCTGCAAGGGGAACAATTTTAGATCATTGCTTTACAAATTGACTTTGGCTGCAGGGGTTTACCACATATGGCTAGAACGTAACTCAAGAGTCTTTGGAGGAAGTCATAAAAGTTCTGAAGCTGTTCTAGGAACTATTGAAGAAAACATAAGGCTTCGACTCTGTACTTGGAAGCAATTCCCAAATTCTGTTGAGAACCAAAGACTATGTAGTCAATGGAATATCTCAACTAGAGTTCTTGGGTCTGCTACCCCTTAGTTGTGTTTCTTTTTTCTTTTTTTCGTGGTAGTGCCTATTGTTACTTTGTTCAGGTTTCCTGTTTTGTGGGTTCGTTCCCTGTGACTTTTTGAGTTGGTTGGTTTATATATATTCCATTTACCAAAAAAAAAAAAAAGAAAGAAAGATTTTATTTATGTACAGCTTTGGGCTGAGAATTGGGATATTTAGTCGATCACCATTATGCGGGAAACAATTTATATTCATCACACCAGTATCTTGTTGATCCTCGCATGTAATTTCCCTCTTCTATTAATGTATATCTGTCCATCAATCACTCTATCGATCTAATTGTAAACAAAAGTAGAAAACGAATTAGAAAAATATTTCATGTCCAATTTGGCAACCCCTTGGCGTTGTTGCCCACTTTAATACTCAAGTCATAGAAAATAAAAAGATATACAAGTAAAAAAAAAAATTAAAATTCAAGAAATATTTTAGGAGCCGGAGCGAAGTCCTAATATTGAGCTCCCTACAACTTCAAGAATTGTTTTTAAAAAATTAAAAAATTACAGAAATTCAAACTAGAATGATACAACTATAAAACATAAACGCAAAAAGAAATTGTAAGAGTTTTTTTTTAAGAAAATAAGAAAGTACCCTCATATTTTAACTATGATATGTATGTAAAAAAATAATAAGTCATGTTAGCTCGTTCAATTTGTTTTCAGTTTTTCATCGTTGGGTTATTTTTTTTTAACCAATTGTAAGAACATATCACTCATACATTATTATTGTGTTTGTTAAATGCAAAATTTTTAACAAAGTAACTTAATAGTGTGATTTTCATAATATTGCAGATTGGGAGGAAAAAACTAGAAAATTTAGAACCACACTCAAAATGGATAAACAATTACACAAACACAAACGAATATGTGGGGCTAACTAATGCAACACTGCCAGTTTGGGTGGTACCAAACGGTTATGAGAATGTTTGTATATTTGGATGTGTATTTTTAGTGTTGGTTTAGACTTTGTTAGAAAAAAAAATGGAGTAGAGAAAAAAAGAAAAATACTTCCATGCTGATCATATAGAAAATGAAAAAGAAAATTCCAAAAGTGAAAAAGCGAGGTGACCCAAGGACTCCAACGCGCATCACGTGGGAGGCAGACACCATCCGGAGACCAGCAAGACAATGCACAACCTGTTCAATCTTTGGAAGCTTTTTTTATTAGGCTCACCCATGAGCCAGCCCTGCTTATTCTTACAAACATGGGCGGACACACTAATGGGCAAGGAAGGGAGTCACCTGACACCGCTAGATTAAAATTTCCTACAGAGAGGTATATACATTGTCAGATATTTTGGTTATTTTGCCCCAATACACCTTATACGCCATTCTCTAAATTTTTCTCCAAGTAACATGAAATATTTACAACCTTTCCCTAATGGTTTTCCGAATCTCCCCTGATCTTTTCCTTTCCTTTTTTTTGGCCCCAGCATTTTGTTAACAATACTCTCCCTCACATGCAAAAAAGCAGAGTATATAGGAGTAATTTTTTCTTTTTTGTGCTCTCACTATTTTTTAACTCCCCTCTTTCTCTCACTTTGCCCAAGTAAACGACATACCACTTTTTGCTTGTACACAGTGAATATTTCTTTTGCTTTAGTATTCTAATGTACCCCCTCCATTCCACTTTGATAGTCCCAATGAAAAGACGTGCAAATTTCAGACAAAAGAAGGTATTTTATTCACTTCATAATTTTTGAATTTTCTCACCAAATTAAAGAACTAATCGAGATCTTTAATTTAGTAAGAAGAAACTTGAAAAAATTGTGTCCGAACGTACTTTAATTTTTTATCTGATAAATGTACTTTCTTAGGGGACCATAAAAAATTAAACGAAGGGAGTATATACTGTAGATTCTTGACCCCATTGATGGTAAATCTTGCGTCTGCCCCTGCTTACAAAACCATTTGATGTTCAAGGATTTGGCATGCGATGTTTATTTTGGGTTCAGTTATCCAGGTCATCATTTCTGGAAGGGCGGTGGGATTTTGAATGGTTTGGATCCGGAAGCCCACGACTATTTGCTGCTAGATCCGGTAATTACATCAAGTACACCCCAGTTTAAAGACTTCACTTCATAATTTGGTGATCAAAGATCGATATGCCAAAATAACTGTGATCATGCGACTGTCGAAATCGGAAAGTTTGTCAAAATATTTCACATTTGTTGTATTTCACAACCATGATTTATAGCAAAAAGAGCCTTATTGAGTACTACTTGATTTGTTTTTTTTTAACGGCAAATAATTTCATTAATCTTTGAAAATGATGACAAAGATTAAAAGAGAATGGAAGAGGCAACAACACGACTAGTGAACAAATCAGCAGACAAAGCCCCAACACAAATCCTGAGAGAAAAAGGCTAGCAAGAAGCCAACCAACTGAAAAAAAAACAAGAACACAGAATAGGAAAGAAAATTGAATGCAAGACAGATGCAGAGAATCCAAAATACTCCTGAGTGGAAAGACAATCTCTGAGCTATTTCCCTCCACTGCCTTAAAACCACGAAGAGAAGCACAAACTCTACTACGTACCTCCAGCCTTTTGAGATACACTTCCATTGCTCAAGATTTCAAAACTTCCTTCAAAACCTATAACCTCAAGCCAATTCTCAAGGCAGACCCACTCCTACTATGATTCCGATTCATCATCCAAGCAATGACCATCACCTTTAGACTGATTTCACCAAGCTCTGCCCCAAACCATGAATAAAAAAAGCCACGGCATCTGGAGCCATGCTAGAATCTGCCACCCAGAATCCTTGAGACAAGCTTGAATTTAGCCTATCCATGAGCCATGCATGAATCTGCCCCACAGGAAATGTACTTGATTTGTGTAATTGTGGGTAATTTAATCCTCACCTTTCCACTGAAACTGCTGGCTCTCTGGATGTCAGCTCACTGCCAGTTTATCAGATGTAGTGTCAACTGTTCGAATTAGTATAATATTTGAAGAACCCACACAATGACAAAGAAATCATCGAATTATCAAATTCTCACCCGGAAATTACTAAATGATTGTATAGAATATAGATGATTATAGGCAAACAACCAAATATATACTACTGGAAACCAAATAGATCCCCGCTCAGTCTCTGTGGATGATTACCCGTTACCTTGAGAAACTTGGGAAACTCTTCTAGATGACTGCTTAGTAGCAGCAGCAAGACCGTGCAAGAGTCTTATAATCTCAATTTTTCGTCCTTGAAGTACTTGTCCTTATGGGCTTCTTCCCAACTGTCAAGTCCGCAGAGAATAAATCTCAGGCTTCTTCAGAGGTTGGGTTGGTTGTGTTGTAAAGATGGTTTACAAGTACCTAGTTTGATGCTCCGTGTTTCATTTTCTAGATAGATCCAAGGTTCTTTATTTCTCCAAGTCTGGTCGGAAGCTTTTGCCGCAGCCTAGATTGACTGACCATATGTGCAGTCTGGATGGAAACAGATATATAGAAAGTGCGCAGTGAGGGGTCTTTCGTTGTAGCCAGTCTTTACGCAAAAAGCGGAATTCTCCAAGTCTGGTCGGAAGCTTTTGCTGCAGCCTAGATTGACTGACCATATGTGTAGGGGTTTGGCTTTTATGCACCCTCGTTGTCTGGGAATTGGTTCTGGATCAAGACTGGACTCAAGAGTTAGTTCGGGAATTCTGGATTTTTTGTGCCTATCTTGATGCTTTGTGCCTATCTCGATGTTTTGTGCATGTTAATTCATCTTGACTAAATTGAATGGGCTGTATTACTTTGGGCAGATCATATGAGCCCTTTTGCTTTGCTTTTCATTTGGGGTTGGTCTCTTGCCAACCATGTTTTTGGGGTCTGAAGAGGCATATAATTGTCAAGGAGTTGGGCAACTTAGTTGGGATTCTTCTCTCTTGTTGTCATGCCGTTTGCTCTCCTTTTTCCTTTAATCTTTGTAATCCTAAGTAAGAATAATAAAATTTTGTTTTGCTGTTCAAAAAAAGTATATTTGCTGTCCTGCTAATCTTGCGTCCTCAATTCACAAACTGAGCATTTCAAATACCAAGGGAATGTTTGGCAACATTTTTTTTTCTCTGTTTTTCATGTTAGTTTGTTCCCAGGGAAAAAACTGTTTTCAAATAAGAGGACACATGGCGCAATGCAATCGATTTGGAGGAAACTGCAATCGATTTGGAGGAAACTTTAGTTTACACCGCCGGTGTAAAAAATGTTTTTCCTTATAAGATTTGTACAAGCATAAAAATGTGTTTTCACAAGATTTTTAAGTATTTTCTCGTTATTTCCTTACCCACTACCTATAGCTAGCAACAACAAAGTCCTAACAGCACCTCGGCGGACGACTACTGCTTCCCCATCAACGCAGACGGCAACCAACTCTATCGAATTTCTGACTCATGTCCATCACTTTCGACACCCACCCATATGCGGTTCGGAACTTAACGTGCAATGAATTTTACTACTTTAGGATTGTTATATATAGTACGTACTGTTGTCGTTTCAGCGGGAGTTCCATTGCCGGCTTCCTTGGCATTAGGTTACTAACTTCCTTGACCTTTCGACACTAGGCAGACATTAGCCCTATACGTGGTCTTACCATTTTAGGGAGACATTTGCATCCAATTTGGGAGTTACCAAGAGTAGGGCTGGCTCTGACGTTAAAATACACAACAGATCGAAGTACGAATTCAAAAGCTAGCTAGCTGGTTCTCCCCAAAATGTCTTGGCAAATCATTCGGAGACCCTTTATTTTCACAATAATTGTTTGAATTACGTTTGCACCATACATATTATCTCTTTCTTCTTTTTCAATGACAAATGGAAACATTTTTTCTCGATTTTTTTGGTTTAAAAAAAAAAGAAAAAAAAAACCTTGACAATTGTTTCCTAATACAAGAAGTTAAACTCAAATAGCTTATAAGAGTTGAGTGCGATGAAAAGAGCTTGACATTACATTAATCTTTCCAAAAACCATGAACTAGAATCACAATATAAATTACTCCCTCCGTCCCCGAATAAAATTGCTATATTTAATTTGAGCTTTCTCTTCATAAATGTGTTTGAAAAGTTAATGGGTAAAAGTTTGTACAATTATTGTTTTACCTGTTTGAAAAGTTAATTGGTAAACGTGGAGGATATTTTTGAAAAGGGAAAATAAAAGTTGATGTGAGATGGAGGTGTGAAGTAATGTAAAATTGATATGAAAAGTCTAATGATTGACATTTTTTTTTAATAAGTTAGATTTACAAAACAGTATATTTAAAAAAGAGAAAGTGGGAGTATATAATTTCTTGTAGTTGAAAGCACCATTTATTAATCTTACCCCTTGAAGAACTAAGTCAAAAAAAATTGATCTTTAGTGACAACAATTTTGTCACTAGGTTGTCACTAAAAGTATGTTGCTAAAGGGTATTCAATGAATTTTTTTTAGTGAGTTGTCATTAATCCTGTAATTAGTGACAGCTTAGTAAAAAAAGCTGTCACCGAATACCCTTTAGCAACACATTTTTAGTGACACGTTGTCACTAAGTTATCACCAAAACTAAATTTTTTGTTAGCAACACAAAATAGCTAACCACATCTAAGTGATCATAACCTCCACGTTTCTCCACTTAAGAATTTCCTCCTACGATTCCCAAGTGACTAAGAAGTTCATCCTCTAAAAACCTAAAGAGTTCTATTACAAAGCCATATAAATAAAACCACAAATTACCAATGGAAATGAGACCCAAATCAAAACTTATTGTTGTACCAAAGAACACCTTCTTGGCCACCATCATCAGGCTCAACGTACATACACTCCTTGGCATCCCGCCAAATCGCCTTCAATAATGGTGTCCCATCATAACGATAATAATCCCCTAAAATTGGCCTAATTGCCTTCGTTGCCTCTACGGCGTGGTAATGTGGCATGGACGAAAACAAATGATGGGCCACATGAGTGTCCGTGGTATTATGGAACACTTTGTTCAAAACTCCATAGTCCCGGTCCACGGTCGCGAGGGCCCCCCTCAGCCAGTCCCACTCAGATGAGTCGTAGTGCGGCAAGGCCGTATGAGTGTGCTGTAACCATGTGATCACAACAAGAAACCCGTTTAGTATGAGAAGTGGGACTCCGTATATGCAGAGAACCCAAGTTAGACCTTTAGCTGCAGCTAGCTTATATAGCCCGAGACCGACGGCTATGACGCCAGCATCTGAAAGGTAGATTTGGGCCCGCTCGCGGTTTGAGTAAATTGGGCTGTAGGGGTAGTAGTGGCTGGCAAATCCGTCGTATTTTCGGCCTGCACCGTTGTACAATAGGTACAGTGGCCAACCCAGAGTGAAGGTTAAGAGGAGGTTGAAAATTAGGTACACTGGGTTGTGGAGGTATTTGTAGTACCATATGACTTCGGACTTGGGCTTGGGAACATGCACCTGTTAAAGATAAGTAGTACTATTAGATGATATTCAACATATGATTGATCTTATTTTCAAAAACTAACAAGCTTTCTGGGATAATGTTACACGAGATAGCTATCCCAGAATAATTTATCCCACGTAATCCTGTTTGGGAATCAAACATGGCCTTTCAGTATGACCGAACCATTATGTACTATGTCATACCTCATCACGCTCCATGGAAGCTGTGTTGGAGTGGTGGCGACGGTGGCTATGTTTCCAAGAGAAGTAGGGTGTCAGGAGGGCAGAGTGGATGATGAAGCCGACCGTGTCATCTAGCCACTGGTAGTCGCTGAAGGCGTGGTGGCCACACTCGTGGCCCAGCATCCAAACCCCCACAAGGACGCAGCCTTGACAGATCCAGTAAAGAACCCATGCAAGAGAGGATAGTGGTGAGGGAATTAGGAGGTGGATGTAGGTTGTGGCGACGTAATACAACAAAGAGGATATGACGAGGTCATAAATTAAGTAGGAGAATGAGCGGATAACGGATCGGTTGAAACAGTGGGGTGGTATGGCTTTCTTGATCTCGCTGAGTGTGAAGGGGGGCTTCGAGTGAGGGACTCGACAAAGAACGTTGGTTTCGGGCTTTTCTGTGGTCTTGGGAAGAACGGACGTTCGACCACCGGCCCCCATTGTTCACCAACCTGAAAAAAAAAAAAGAATTTTTTCAGTTTTTTATATAAGGAAACATTGTACCAATCATACAGTGCTACGTAGGCTTGTGTGGTTGGTGGCATGGTGAAATTGTATTTCCCTAGCATTTTTGTGTTGGTAAAGTCAAAGTACATGTAAGTCGACTAGAACACTTGGTTATGAGAGAAAAAAATTAAGTCACATGGGTACAAAAAAAAAAATTAAGTCACATGAGTACGACCAAGTTGTCAAATATAGGGCTGTGCACGGATCGGTTTTTTGCGGAACTGGAACCGAACCGCTCATGGCGGATTTTCATTTTCAACATCCACAACTGTCCGTGAGTGATGCGGTTGCGGATGTTTTATAAAAACATGCAGATGAGAGCCAAAAAACATGTAAAAACATAAAGCCAACATATAAAAACCAACTCTCATCAATCTCTTCAATGTTAATTATATTAGTTGTCATAAGTAGGGTGTCCACCGACCGGTTCTTGGCAGTTCCGGTTGGAGCCAGAACCGAATCGCTCATGGCGAATTTTCGTTTTCAACATCCGCAACCGTCCATGAGTGATCCGGTTGCAGATCGGTTCGGTTGTGAATTGAGCGGTTTGGGTGATTTAGTGGACGGCAGGGCCGGCCCTGGTGTGAGCCCAACAAGCCCTCGGGCTTGGGCAACCAACCCAAAGAAAAAAAATGGAACATTAGTTGTATATACATATAATAAAGTTCCCATGCCATACAATTCAATGCCTGGTTCAGTGGTCATTTGTGTTGCCTAGTGCCTAGTACTCCTGATTGCCTGGGTTCGAATCCCGTGCTCCCCCATCGACCCCATTTTTTTCTATTTTGGCCAATGTCTAGCCTTTATTTACTACTATCTTTTTTCTTTATTTTTGTTATTTATGGCTCCTTTTTTCCTCTCCCAAGTCCCAACCCACAATTTTACGAAAATAACCTAACTCAATTCTTTGTTAGAAATTTTGTATTTAACAAATACAACAATAATGTATAACTGATATTTTTTTACATTGGAGTAAAAAAAATCCCAATGGTAGAAAAAAAAAATGAGTGCGCTAATATGATTTATTATTTTTTTCACACAAATCATAGTTAAAATATAAAATAAATTTTCTTATTTTTTTTTAAAACAAACCTTTACAATCAATCTTTTTACGTTTATCTGTGTACCATTTTAGTTTGAATTTTTGTATTTTATAATTTTTTAAAAGAACTCTTAAAGCTGTAGAGAGCCTAATGTAAGGCTTTGCTGGTTACAAATGCTTCGGTAGATAGAAGTTTTTCTAAGTTGAAGTTGATAAAAACTTACTTTTGTAATACAATATCACAAAGAAGATTAAGTGGATTAGTTATGATCTCAGTTAAAAATGAATACTTAAAGCACTATAACCGAAATTTTCTCAATTCAAAATGAAATTTGCTTAAAACAATGCAATGAGAAATTTTCTTTAAATACCGAAGTTACATGTCATTGTGATTTTTTTTTTTTATTGTTGTTTAAGCTAAACGTATAACGTAACGTTGATTTTTTTTTTCTTGACTTGTATGTCATTTTTTTTTTTACTTAATTGTAAGTGGGCAATCGAAATTGAGGTCGAGCTTGGGCAACCTAATCTCAGAACCGACACTGTGGATCGGGTGATCCGCTCGGCACCCCTAGTCAGATATATTTGGGAGGGGTCCTCTGTTTTTATTAACTAATAATAACCCACGAGATCTTTAGGTGTTGAACCATTTAATGGCCACCTGGATTCGTAGGATGGTCTCTAAATCTTCTCCAAAAATGGAAAATGTGTGGGCCTTAATCTCATCAATACACACTTAACCACAACCCAGATCTAATCTATAAACATGTCATGATAGCCATACGTCATTCTAAATTCTAACACTCGAGAGGCGATTCAAAATTATCCTCTCAAATTATGAAGGGTCTTATTAATGTGTGCTCAATGGGCACACAATAAGACGTGGAAATTTGTTCACCTTCATTAGAGGGTGAACAAAATTCTCACCTTGATTGGTTGAAATAGTATGGGGTCCAATACACGTTTTACTCTTTTCAATACACTTTTTATATATTTCTATACAATTTTCACACATTTCAATACACTTTCTTAACCTTAACGTGTACCTATTGAGCACAAGTTAGCATTTTCCAATTATTAAACTCCAAAGTAACAAGCCATAACATAGCATATACATATACATATACGAGAAGATGGAGCCAAAAATTTTACCTAATAGTGATGAACATTTATACTAAAAACGAAGATAAACTACCCAGTGAATATTCGATTTTAAAAGAAAACAAAATAGCAAACTAGAATTATATAATAAACGATGTTTTTCATATGGCAGTAGCACACACAGAAAAAAGGTAATTTAATTAAGACATTTTGAATTTTGTGCTCTGTTCTTTTTCATGTCGTCAAAAGCATCAACGATAGAATTGACGCCAAAACCTCTAGGAATATCTTTTCCAAGTATATGATAAAAAAGAACTTGTCGAATTTTCATCTTCCATGTTGTTGCACTATCATGTTGTTGCACTATCTAGCCTTTTCAAGTTTCAATGCCGAAAGCTTGCTGCATCATACACTTTGACATGAGCAACGTCTGTACAAGATGAATGAATCTCTCAATATATAAGAGGATAAATTGAGAAATTTCTTGTGTTGTTCACCGACACAAATGGGAAACGATACTTGTATGTATATGTCTATGCTCTTACTTTCAGCACTTCGCTTGATTTGTTGGTTTTACTTTATCCTTGCAATTTTGCCGGGAAATGATTTCTTTAACTCGATGTATCATTTGTCGAGTTCTAATAACATATTATTTCCGATAAAAAAAAAACGATACTTAAATTGTAAAATTTCATGATGGATTAATTTAGATGCCTCAAATTTTTGAGGTTCTCCCACATTAAAATGAATCATTAAATAAATAACATCCTAGGTAATCGATCTTCAGTTCAAAAAAAAATAAAAAAAAATAAAATCGATCTTCTCTTAAAACCTAACCTCTACCCGATGCAATTGCACCACCACCCTTATCATACTCGTCTGCCCCTTCAGAAGAATCCTGTTTGAACAATTACCTTTTTCTCTAAGTACTATTTCATTGGGTTAGGGTAATACTAATACTCTTACTTTATTTGCGTAAAAAAAAAAAAGAAGAAAAAAGTCTAATACTTCTGGTTTCCTTAATTGGTGTTCATCGTATTCTTTTTGGAAAATAATTTTGACACTACCCAAATTAATTTGCCAAAATCAATTTCCTTCTTTTTAATGTATATTTATTTCATCATTGGAGGTTTTTTTTTTATTATTAATTTTGTATTTTTCTTATGTCCCATTTCGTTTCTTTAACAGCAAGCTCCTTTGCGTAGGTAAATCAATTCATTTTCTTTGGGTTGTTTTTTTCATCTTTTTAACAGCATGTGCAATTGTTGTACTAATTATTTCAACTCAATTAATGGATTTTGTTCTATAATTTTAATTTTTCCTCCTATTTTGAAAATTGTTACCAATTTTTTACTTTTTAAAATTTCACGAGTGTAATATCGATAGTCACGTAGATCAATCCAGTATAGAGTTGGTAGTTGGCAAAATATGCTTTAATATTGAATTTGTTGGGTTTATTTAATGAAGTAGATTTTGAGTCACCTATCTCAAAAAAGTTAATTTGTTCACGAAGGTGTTTTGAAAGTAAAACATTTTCTATGGCTTCCAAAAAAAAATAAAAAAATAAAGAAAAGGTGTTGATTTTGGTGACGCTTTGTCCACTCCGGATCCGCTGTCCTCATTTGGTGTCCCACCCCTACACTGTTGCCATGTGGCACACACTAAAAATCCTTTAATTATTTTTTCTTTTGACGGGAAACACCCATTATTCCATTTCAATCTTTCCTCCGTTAGACTAGTTTCCTACGTTAGAATACCAAAGGCGTTAGAATACCAAAGGGGTAGAATACCAAATTCCTTTACTGGGAAAAAAGAAGCCACACGACTCTCTTTCTTTTTTCTTTTTCTTTTTTGATTCTTCAAAATGGCCTTTCACTTTTTTTTTTTTGGTAAATAATAGATGATATTGTTTTTTCACTTTAAAGTCTAAACAAGAATTCTTTTTTTAGTGAAAATCAAAGATGATTTAATTTCCTGTAGACGTGTTCTAATTTTTTTACTCCAAACACGTGTTTTGGGCAAACCAAGAGTCCTAAGCACGTGTTCTGGGCTAAAACCAATTCCATTTTCACTCCAAGCACCAATTTGCTTTGTTGATAAAGAAAAAAAGAGGGGAAAAACTTGCTCCAAATCATTACCGGCCAACAAAAATTATTATTATCGTTCAACTTGTAGGGCTCGTCAAACGCTATGCAAATAAAGGAATTTGGTACTCTACCCCTTCCCTTTTGGTATTCTAATGCCTTTGGTATTCTAACGGAGGAAACAAGTCTAACGGAGGAAAGATTGAAACGGAATAATGGGTGTTTCCCGTTAAAACAAAAAATAATTAAAAGATTTTTAGTGTGTGCCACATGACAGCAGTATAGGGGTAGGACACCAAAGGGGGACACCAAATGGGAACAACGGAGGGCTTTGTCACTGTTCTTATATGAGTTTTCATTTGTAAGCACCAATTAGAGATCACGCACACGCGATCCATGTGCAATTTAAATCATCACAATCAATTACTTGAGAAGTTGAGATATTTTTAATTTTAAAAAAAAAAAAAAACTGAAATTCTATTTAATTTTGGTTCTATGTTCAACTGCCAAAAATAAATATTCCTAAATACTTTATTTTGTTATGAATTTTTTGTTTTGGCAGTTGGTAGTTTTGTTGTTCAAGCTCAAGACACTACATGAATACAAAATATTTTTTCTCCGGTAATTGGAGTGTGTTATTGAACAACTACATGTGTTTATTTTTCAAATTGTTGAATTTATCCCTCCTAATCATGGTTGTTGGATTTTTTTTCGAATTAACGTTAATTGATTCATACAATGATCTTTGTTTGGTTTGGTGAATTAATCGTAAAACTTTAATTTAACATGAACTAATAGTGATCATTTTATGTGATGCGAGTCCCGTGCATAGCACAGGTTGCCGCTAGTAGTTACGTACCTGGAAGTGAATGCTTCTAGTCCTCCGTTCACCTCCGGCGAGTTCTCTCTCTTCCCGTCCCCTCTCTCTCTCTAAAAAGCTTTGTTTTGTGTTTGGGGCTTTGCAAAGTACTTATGCCTGATTCGGGGGCTCCTTTTGTACCCCACATGTGGGGCCCAACTTGCGTATAGGTGAAGTTATTGAATTTGGGGATCCTTATTGAAGTTATTTTAGGGAATTGATATTTGCATTTCTCATTTTAATATTGACACTTTTTTATTTTTGTTATTATTAGGCAAGTATGTAGCCAAGGGGATAAGTGGTGGCGGCCGCTACCACAAGGTTCTCAAAAAATACAATTATTATATAAAAAATAATATTTTATCCCCAAGTTATATAGACTAGCCACTACTAGATTTTTTTGATCTTTCATCATCATAATGCGGTTTGTCATTTTATTTTTAAGTATATATTTTCGCCACCACAAAGGTAAAATCCTGGCTCCGTCATTAGGGGACCTTAATAAATCACCCTTGTATTTTGAAAGCAAGAGAAAAGTAATTTCACCTTATAGTGACAAGATGGAGAGTAGCAATATCAAAAGGAGTGTCAATACCAATTCTCTTATTTTATTGTGTGCTAATGTGAATCAAATAATTTGTTAACGTCATGTTGATTTTGTTAACGTCATGTTGACTGTCATACTAATCAATTGATTTGCCAGTCCAAAACTATTTCCGTAATACCCATTGGATTTCAAACCAATTAGGACTCGGTGGTTGTAGTAATCGCGCTTGCTCACTACAGGGATGTAGTGAGAAATCACGATCATTCGTTCAACAATCAACGGTTCGAATTAAATGAAATTATTCCACAAGTGAACAGTGAGCAAATCAAACATTACCCTATCCATTAAACTAGTTGTAGGAACTGGAATACATGTATGCAGTCATCCACTAAAAAAATGACCCATATACATTCAGTACACTAGTTAATACATTAGTTAGTGTTTCTAAACTTTCCCTATGTCCAAACTTTTATCTTAGAATAGTTCTTTTCTTTTCGTCGAAATGATAACAGATGATTATTAATCTTAATCAAAATAAATCTAGGAGAAGACTCGTTCCTAGAAAGAGAAGCAAACAATCACGATGGTGAGGACTCAGCTCCATGGTTATCCCCAAAACTAAACAAACCTTTTCCCAAATTACAACTTCTAGAGAGAGAGAGAGAGAGAGAGAGGTTTTTCCTCAGAATAGTTTAAAGACTTCAAATTCTTTCATTCTCCTTAAAAATCATACTAGCAGTCAACGTGTGCGATATACCCCTGTAAGAAATCTTTTTTTTTTTGCTTAGTACGCCTAGAAGTAATCATAGTTTCACCATGCAACCTAATCTTTCTTCTGCCATCCCTGAGTCTACCAAGATCATTTCTGAGGAAATTGAATCCAAAAATGACAAGTCTGTGAAGAAAAGAAGAAGGAGACGTCAGTACCGGCCCTGAGGCAAGGCTAACCAAGCCGTCGCTTTGGGCCCCAACTTTTGGGCCCAAAAGTAGAGGCCCCAAATTTGTAAATCATAATAAATATTTTATAGGTCTGTTGCTCAACATATAGTGCTACTGTGGCTCAGCGGTAAGGAATCCTTGGTCTGTGTGTTCGATCTTGTGTTTAAGTCCTACTAACGCCAATTTTTTTGAAGCCTCAACATTTGGAATATGCACAAAAATTTCTAAAAAGTTGCAGAAGGCAAGAATCGAACTCGCAACATCATGTACCTAGTCTAACTCGTCTCGAATGACCACTGCACCACAAGGGTCCTTTAGCATTCATAGTGAACAATAAATATATATAGAAGTTTAGAAAGACCCTATTATTAAAACTCGCTTAGGGCCCCGAAAATCTCAGGGCCGGACCTGGGAGACGTATGACTGATATTCTTAACAATAACGTCAGAGATTGCATTGTTGATGACCTGGTTTGCTCTCCCTCTGATTCCATAATGCTTCAATCTCTTCCGAGGATATTACCAGAAGAAATGTCCTTATAGTGGATGAACTTGAGGATTTAGTGTTGGCTGGGAAAAGATACGGGCCCCAATTTCATGAAAAAGATGGAGGGGCTTTGAGAAAGCTTATGCAATTGGAGCTTGAGGATCAAAGAGTTCAAATTCAAAACCTTATCAAACTCTGATTCCCCCTCCATCAGTTGTTTGGGTCTTTGAGTGGTTTTGGGTGGGTTTGGGTCTGATTGGGGTCTTTTTGGGTTTGCTTGGCTTGTTGTTTTTCTCCAGTGGTCGGCTTAGTCTCTCCGGCTATCCTCCGTGATCCTTGGTCTGTTGCTAGTCTCACTACAAGAAAATCGCGTAGCGTTAGGCATTTAATTGGACGAAAAGTACCTTTAAAAAAACCAATTGGGTACCGATCGTTGAGCTTTTTAAACTCGATTGAGAAGAAAATTTAGACGATTGATTTTTCATCAGAAAAACAACAAAATCAACGGCTCGATTGCTAAAATACAAAAAAATTGTATTTTGCAATGTGTAGCTTTATAGCTTATATATATTTCTTTTGCCCACTAAATGCCGATTAAATATTTTAGTTGGGAAAATAAAAATATCCCCCGCCAAAATTTTTGTGAAATTTTAAATTCGCAGAAAAACATTGGCCGACCAAATATTTGGCCAGAAAATGTCATTCAAACTTTGCCGACTAAATTATTAGTTGGGAAAGTAAAAATATCCCCCCAACATTTTAGTGAAATTTTCGATTTGCGGAAAAACATTTGCCAGCCAAGTATTTGGTCGGTAATTATATTCCCACCAAAAATATTATGTCGCGCTAGATTTTCCCCAACCAAAATATTTTCTAGCCGGCGAACACATGGTTTTCCGGACTAAATTAGTCTGGTAGGAGATTAAAATCACCATTGGCCAACCAAAATGTATCTAGTCGGCAATGGTGTAGAAATTGAAGACTAAATTATTTTAGTTAGGATTTTTAGTTGGCATCTAGTCGGCAATGGTGTAGAATTGGAGACTAAATTATTTTAGTTAGGATTTTTAGTTGGCAATTGTGTAATTTGTTGTAGTGTCTGTTGTTGCTGCTGTTCTATTGGTAGCTCTTGCTGGTTATTTATGGGTAGGAGTGGTGCTTTGTTGCCTTTTAGGGGGCCTGTTTTTGTTGGGGTTTTAGGCATTGCGGTATTATTTTTCGGAGTGTTGTGGTTTGTTTGGGTAGTCTTGATGGTTTCTTGCCATCTCTAGGTTTTCTTCTCTTATCTCTCTTTTGTAATATTTTGTTGTCATCAATGAAATATTTCTTCTTCACCTGAGCAAAAAAAAAAAAAAAAAAAAACAACGTAATCGAATGGAATGTCAACAATGATTTAATGAAAGCATCGGTTGCATAGTGAGGTTGGACCTCATTTTTCTTTTTGACAAGTCTCAAAATGTCTTATGTTATAGGTTTTCTCATCAGTTGAGGATGTAGTGTTACAGTAGGAAAACTTAACATAAAAACGTCACAAAGCATATAATATTCATAGTGTCAAACCTGGCATATAACTACTGTAGTATGAATGGAACGAATCAGATTATATATAAATAAAAATTCAAAACTAAGCTGTATCTCAGATGTTTTAAACTGTAACGAATCAGATTTTATTGATAGTCAACCAATGCGATACGGAATTGAGCTTAAAAAAATATCCAAAGCTAACATTGTATACGGAAACGATTCTCATCATACGATCCCAATATTCATTCGCCATGCCTACGTTTGTAAGACCGAACAACAAATGAAATCATCTATAAAAGATAAATTAACATCCCCATATAAAGTTCGAGTAATTGTCATATATTTGACTAACATGAGTATTTTGACATTGTGATTATTTTAATGGAGAGTGCTAACCGTACAACTAATTAATTAATGTGGAATTGGTCGCATTAACTTTAAGAGGTATTAGCTATGATGGTGAGGAAGATGAGGTCATTAGCAAGATTGCTGAGATGAAAGCCCTTAATAAGGCAAGGGCGGTTAATATTCACTAATTTTCTTCTTGCTTGGTTGTTTGCTTGTCGTTGGGTTGCTTCTTTGGGTTTCTGGTTTTTGGGTGTTGGGGTTTTGGGTTTCGCTTCGTTGGGTTGGTTGTCTTCTTGTCAACCTTCCATTCTTTTGGGGTCTCGAGAGGCTTTTTTGTTTTCTCTTGCTCCGTTTAATCTTGTATCTTCGATATTTGATTAATAAATCCCTCTTTTGCTGTGCAAAAAAAACTTTAAGAGGACAAATGTCAGTGAGGAATCAAATGACTTTCGGTAATTTATAGTATTAAGGCAAACAAAATAGACAACTATGCTAGAAACTAAACAGGAAGAAAAGAGCCACAAACTTAGCCCATACGGAGGAAAGCCTGCCCCCAAAATTGTTAAACTCAAACCTGATAGACAAAAAATATAAACAGAAACCTTAAAAAATGGCCCAACAATGGAGAAAAAATTAAACATAAATTTTTACATTGGTAGACGGTGGTGTTATTTTATTTCTTCTCAAGTAACACGCCTGATCTTTCAAATTGAGCTTTTTTTTGTCACTTTGTTAATTTGGTTTCCGTTGGATTGATAAATGTGATCTTCTCAACATGTAAAGTCATTGGGTGTTAAAAGATTCCAGAAAGAGAAAAGAAGAAATGTGTATACAAAATCATGAAAATGACAATTAACTATGGAGTGGTTAGTGTTGTTTTTACCCCAAACTTCTTATCCCATAAAATGCATGATCTTACATGGCGACTTGTTTTACAATTTTGGTGATTTGTTTTCCATTTCATTGATAATTTTGATAATTTTGACGTACAAAGTACGGGTTGTCTTTTTCGATTTGACTAGTTCATATTAGAATCAATATTCTCACAAAATTCTGCAGAATAAAGCGCACTCATTATATATATTCTTCCTAACAAATTAGAGAAGAAGAATTGTTGAAACATCAAAAGAAAAAGAAGCTACACATGTGAAAAGCAAGAAGAGCAAATTAGCACTACAACAAAATGGTGATTTTGGGGCACTTTTTAAAGGGCATTTTTAATAAACTGCCTCATCAAGTATGATAACGAGGCATTCCCATTTTATGTGCCACATTGTGTTCACCTGATGGGGCATTCCAACCTGACACTAGATTTTTGCATTTTTTTTTTAAATGTTAATCTGATAGGGCTACCAAAAGTGCCTCAAAAACTTGGTCTAATAGGGCACTTTTTGCAAATCATGAAACGATGTCACTTTTGAACCCAACTAAAGGGGCATTTTTATTGTCTGCCTCAAATTATATAACCTAACAGGGCATTCCAACCAAACACCATAATTTTTTTTAATTTTTTTTAATATATATCTGATAGGGCTAGCCAAAGTGCCTCAAAACATGGTATAATAGGGCAGTTTTTTGCAACTCCTTAAAGGACGTCACTTAAGAGGTGTCAAGAGCAGTTTTTTTCCAACCGTCACATTATTTAACAATCGAGCCGTTGATAATATTTTGCGAATCTCAATACGCCGAAACTATTTTAAAAATCGAGCCATTGATTTTGTTGTTCATATTGATGAAATCAATCGCGTAAAGTTTCTTCTCGATCGGGTTTAGAAAGCTTGAATCGGTGACCCAATTTATTATTTTAATGATACTTTTCTTCCGATCAAATGTGTATCGATACGCGATCCACTTAGTTTTATGTACGACTGATGGATTCCATAATATGTAAAAGATAAATGGTTCCGATCGCAAAAAAAAAACTCAGGTGGAGGTCGGGTTGTCCACTATAAGACTTTAATGCCTCGGGATGTATTAAATGTGATCCGATCACGCAGTCGCCGATATCCGATGATCTCCTATTTTGGTGACGCTAGTGAAATCAATGAGATGTCAAATTCTAACGGTTCAGATCGACCATTTGTAAAAATTGAATTGGTAATGACCTTTAAAATATATACGTTGAATGTAGTTAACAACGAACTAAGTAGTGTGCTGTAATTGAATGTAAAGTAGCCACGCGAGCGTAACACAATCAGGATGATCGAGGCCGTTGAATTTATTGTGTTTATTAATTAAATCATTATCATAAAATTTTGGATGGATCGGGTTTGCAAAGGTTCTTGATCGGGACACAAATGCATTATATAAACTAGTTTTTATGCCCTCTCAAGTTTGCAGTGAGATATGATTAACTTAATTGTCGATACGAACAATCTAATGCACGTAATGTAAAAGATAGATTATTCCGATCACAAAAAAATACCTCGGGTGGGGCCAGTTTTTACTCCATAATTATTCAGTGCCTTGGAATGCATTAAATACGATCCGATCATATAGTTGCTAATATCTGATGATCTCTGATTCTGATAACTTTGATAGAATCTGTGAGACGTATAATTATAATGGTTCAAATTAATCATTATAAAAATATCACTGACAATTAGCTTACAATTTAACATAATAACTACACAACACAAAGCACACTGAATAATTAGTTTCATTCCAGATACTTGTTTTCCCTCCCAGATACCTTACTCCCTCCATTCCCAAATTTTCCCCAATTTTTTTTAAGTGGAAAATTCAAGACTCCCTCCATAAACTAAAATCCCCAAAATCTTTTCCCTCCACCACTCCTGACCTAACTCTAAACAATCCCCAAATCTACATTCTCCTCCGGTCCTCTCTTCTCTCTCTCTCTCTGCGCTAGTCCGACCAGGCGACACTACAAGAAATCCAAGATCTAGTAATGGAATCAGTTGGTAAAATAAATGAGTTATTACCACAAGGGTTTTGGTCACCGGAAACTAAACAATCAGTGTTTCCTATGGCCATAAAAACTAGAATTATCTTTCGTGATTAGATTACTACTAGTAATTAGTAATTTTGGTGATATATGAAAAAGCCCACCAAATTATTTGGGGGAAAAATTGGGCGGGATTCATTTGCAACTTTGGTGGGAAAAGGTTAAATCGTGGAAACCTCCCCCACAAAATATCTGTACCCAGTCTTCTCTCTCTTTCTTCATCCTCCATGTCTCTATCTATCCCCCTCCACCTCCTCCGTCCATCGCACTTTGCACCATCACGGTGAGATCGAGCACCACGGCGACGCCGGCCGGCATCTCTCTTCTCTCTCCCACTATCTCTCTCTCTCTCTCTCTCTCTCTTGGCTAGGTTCTCTAGGAGTACGTTTTGTCGGCGCCTTTCTCTCACTACTTTCCAGCCGGTTCTCTCTCTCCCTGGTATGTGGCTACTTTCTCTCTCTCTCTCTCTCTCTCTCTCCCCGTTTTTACATCTCAATTTCCTATCGGTTGTCCGGGTGGGAGAAGGAGGTTTCTGGGATGTTGGGGTTTCGATGTCTGATTTGGGGTTCGAAATTAGGGTTTTGTTTTGTACACAAACAGATTTGTTCTTAGCCCAAAATGAAAAGGTAATACTGATTAGTCGTTAATCTACAAAGTCTAAATAGAAAACTAGCACAACGCCTTAAATGTGCCTTAATATGCAGGATGTGTTTTCTACTGACTTTTCGTTGGCATTCTTTAAAGATTGATGAAAAATGTGGAGTGTTTGCTGGTGCTTTCCTCAAGCATGAGGCAGATTAAAGACTTGCCAATGGTGGTGAAGTCCATTGTGTATTAATTTCGGGTAATACTCCTCTGTCCAAAGATGTTTCATGATCTTTGTTAACGCTTTGTGATATGCACACCAACTGTTTGATAACTGTTCCATATAGAGAAACTATATGGTTTTGTATGCGTTAACCTATTCATCATTGTTGGAGTTGTAATGAAATTAGTTATTTACAGGCATTAGCAAAAAAAGAAGAAGCTTCTTTTGCAATCGATTCTCAATAGAACTCGAAAGGCCTAGCTTCTCGGAGGTAAATCTTCTACTTAATTTGTGTGTGTTTTGCCTACACATGTGTGTGCGTAAATGTTGAGTGTGGATTTGTACTTTTGAGGCAGATTCGTATCAATTTTGTAGCTGTTTTATGTTTCAGATTCATTTTTTATCTGGGTTGGTTTTTAACTCCATTTGCTCGATGAAAAAGTTTCAACTTTTGTTAAGTAGGAATTGAATTTGTGGGCATTCATATCAGTATTCTCTATTCTTGTTGTATGGGCTATGGAATATAAATATGTAAGTTTATGACCTTAGGTGTACGTTGTTTCATTGTTTTGTTGTGATCCCTATGTTACGGATCTATGATTTACCTCTCCACCAATTCCATGTGGCCAACCCAAGGGTGGTTGGGTTTTATGAAACCTGTCCCATGGGATTGAGTCTAGAAAGACAACTTTCATTGATTGACACAACTACCTCCATGTAAATAAGCTTTCCTATATGGTGTTGCTGTTTATATTTTCATTACGGTGTTGCTTTTCATTGATTGGCATTTGGTGTTGCTTTGTTTTTTTGTTTCAGAAGTCTAGTCGAGCATGGCAAACTATCATTTACGGGATTGGCAAAACTCCGCTAGCTGTAGTAAGAGAGGCTAAGGTAATCATATAAATTTGCAAACTATTTTAACTATACAGTGCTCATGAAGGATACGACATTAATCTAGATTTTCCTAATGCCAAACGGCTTGGTGATGAATAGAAAGGGTTTTATTGACTTCAATTCTCCTGAGAAATTTCAGCCACCAACTAGTACAAAATCTTGCGGCATTGTTCTTTTGGGGACACCTTGCCACATGATTGCATTTCCCTTGGAAGGAGACTCAAGTAGTCAAGTTCAATCCTCTGGAAATGAATAAATAATAGAGATCGTCATGTAGTATTCTTCAATTCTTCCATTACTCCTGTTGTCAATTTAAGTACACTCCATTCAAGCCGTGTTTGTGATTTTGTTTTGATTAGGTGGAGAAAGATGATGATGGCTGCTTTGCTGAACGATGACATGAGTTGGAAGATATGTGGCAGACAGAGTTATGTCACAGGGATGCTGAACTTGTAGCTTTTGTTTTGTTTTTAATAGTAGTTGTTTTTGTATACCATTGCATCTTCAATGGTATTGGTTTAGATTTCTGATGAAATTTTTTATTAGTTTGTATTTCATGTTCTTAAGAGATTGCTATGAAGTTTTTTTTTGTTTTGGATCTTATGAAGTTTGTTGATACTCTTTGTTGGAGTTAATGACTATGGCTTATTTTATTTTGGACATGGGTGGGATGCAGATTCAAATTAATTAGATTTTATTTTATTGTCATTGCTTGAATGTAGTGCATTAAGAATGCCCTAAAAAGTGCCGTGAACACTTTAGAAGGCACTCAAAAGTGCTGTGAAAGTTGTCCTCTTAACCTCACAGATTGTGGTCTATGCGGCAGTTTGGAATGCCTTAATAGTGTATTAAAAAGGAATTTCGAAATTCTGTGGCAGCACTAGAAAATGCCTCGATAAGGAGTATATGCGGCACCTAGAAGTGCAGCAATAGATGGTTCTTGAGGCTCCTCAAACTGCCTCAATCAAATGCCTTAATAAGTACTCTACGGGGCACCTAAGAGTGCAGCGTAAAAGAGCTCTTGAGGCTCCTCAAAGTGCCTCATAAGAAGTGCCGCATTACATCTATAGCTGCATCGATACACGCGGCACTAAGGCGTAGTGCCTCAACAGGGGAAACGCCCCAACAGGCCCCTTATTGAGGCAGTTATGAATGCCCCATAAAGTCTTTTTTGTTGTAGTGTAGTTTTCGCATTTCGAATAACTTTGGAGGAGAATTGCTTCAATACATACCCCTTATTTTTCTTTTTTCTTTTTTCGGAAAACGGTCACAGGTTTATTAAAGAATTTTGAGAATGAGTACATCAAATCGGGGGGAAGGGAGGGGAAACCAATCAAAGGTTGTAAGCAAAAAAAATAAAATAAAGCCAAATAAGATTGAAACCCTACTAACAATACACCCTAACGGCCCTAATCCTCGTTTGTTAGCAGGTGGGTTCAACACTCGAACACCATCTTTTCATCGTACAAACACGGTTCTGCAACCCCGGGACGGCGAATGAGGGGTGTTACAAATTCTGTAGTTACATTATGCAAAACTTAACATAAAAATGTCACAAAGCATATAATATTCGTAGTATCAACCTAGCAAACAACCGTGGTATGAACGGAACGAGTGAGAATATACTCAGTTAATAAAGATAAATCAATCACAAAAAATTTTTGGTTGATATTCTTGAAGAGGTCAGAAGTTTATTTCCAGGATTACATGAGATCTGCGAACCTATTTTATCTCCCGGAGAAGGGTAAAAAAATCTGATGAGAATCGTCTGCTTTTCTATGCTTGGAGAATACCGGTTTCCGTTTTCTATTTGTAGTGTATTGGGTGGCCTATCTCTGATGTTTTTTCTCTGCTAGCTAGTTAGTAACTAGCTGTGTTTTGGACTGCAGGTGTATACCCTTGGTCTTGTTTGTCTGGTTTGTTTCTCAATGAAAAATAATTTACCCAAAAAAACTTTTCTGTAACTATATTATTACTGGCATATATAGCGTGGTTTTCTAAATATTCTAATTGAAACACAAACATACAGGTTAAGTTTGAGCAGAAAGTGGCGCGGGGACAATTTGAATATAATGAAAAATTATACTTCTACGTTCAATAATTTATCGAGATTAAAAATTAGGGGCAGAAGTTACAAATCCAAACTTAATTAAAAGATGAAAGTACCATTCCCTTGCAAGGGATATTTTTATTTGAACTTTTTTTCATTTTTAGTATGTTTTTAAATAGGCAATCCCGCTACACGTACGTACACGCACATGTACGTACGCACACGAACGCATTTTGGACCGTCCATTTTCGGAATCGACGGTGCGGATTTTAAAATAACTCTTACATGTAAAAGTTAACTTTTACATGTAAGAGTCTTTTTAAAATCCGGACCGTCGAAAACAAGCACGGACAGTCGAGATGCACCGTTCGTGGCGTACGCATCGAATTTTTGTTAAATAAGACAATATACATATTTTATCCTCTCTTTTTTTTTTTTTTTGGGATAACTCAAGTGTCTAGCTTACGCAGATATCTCAACTAATTTTGGTGGCCCAATCCCACCGTTATGTCTACTTAGCTATAGAAAATGGCTTAATTAAACCCTTTCAAATACAAGAGAAGACACACAGTACAAAACTACAAAGAGAGAGATGGCAATGAAATCAAACTGCATTATCTTCACTTTGGCGTTTAGTTTCCACACAACTCCAAGGCACAACATTTGTAATCTGCTATCAACCTTCAAACATATAAATTTTCTCAGTTCCAATATCAGAAGAATCTCTAATCCCTAATCAAATTCTTAATCTGTCCAATCAAAATTATGAGGGTGTTTGGGAGTGTGCTAATTGGAGTGCATGGTCAGAGATGGTTGTGGTTGCTCAGTTTATAAAAGCTTGAAAGGTAAGGCCATACCCAAAATACTCAACAAAAGACAAGTAAAAAATTGGTGTTTTTCCTTTTAGATAATCGTCTTTGGCAAGAAATGGGTGACTAATGGAGGATTTGGTTGAATTATAATGGAGAAATTCTACACCAAATTCCTATCTCCAATAGTCAAGATTTAAATTGAAAGGAGGAAGATTTAGGACAAATCTTCTCCTAAGTTTTGATTGGCTACAATTGTTGTTTTGGGAAGTGAATATTAAATCTTTGAAAAGTGAAAGATTCATTTGCTAAATAGAAGAAGAAAATTGAGGGGGGAGTATGCACATGCCACGTAGAATTAAAAAGGAAATGGTGATTTCCTTCCTATTTGGTTTCTAATGGCTAGAAAATTCCTACAAGAAAAGAAGGCATTTGATTGAAGAATGATTGGAGATTATGCAAAGATATATATTCAAATATCATATCAAGATGGAACAGACAAGGTTTTAAAAGGCAATGGTGTGGAGCACAATATTTTCCAACGGCTAGTGGAAATTGGATGGAAGCAATATCAAGTTTGTTGGCTACATTCTTGGAGTATAAAAAATGTGAAGCCAAGGAATAAAAGATAAGACAGAGCTTCACTGAAATATTCTAAGGCATACAGCGATTAATCCCTTCGTACTCCATTATTCATCTTGATATCTATACACTTCTATAAGGGTTTTTGTTTTGATCTTCATTGTAAAAGGAATTGTATACCCTTATTCATAGTCTTACAAAAGTTATCTTTTTGTTAGTGGTTTCTGAGAGAAAATCACTTGGTGGTTAAGTGTTACTAGCACCAAAGTCAAAACTAGTTGCGTTAGGTGTGACTAACACCGGATTCAAAAATAGTTGGAGCGATTCAATGACATACAGTCCTAATAGAACAAGAGCCATAGATTTCAATTGTTGGACCTCTTCTGTACGCTTATGTGGGTACTTTTTATCGGGCACTTTCCACTTTCATTATACAAAACATGTTGAATTGGACACGTATTTATGTGTGTCTAACACGTGTATACAGAGTGTCATGTCATATTTGTGTCAGACACGTGTCTCGTCTGATACTTCTAGTTTCGCTTGGTGTTGTTCTTTCTAAATTGGTGATGTTCCTAGGTGATGAACTTTGGTTAATGGTTTGGTTCAGAATTTGGGTCATATGTTGAACATACTAGTTTGCTCTGCTGCTGCTATTGAATCTATTTTAAGCATTTGATACATCTGCATTGTATGTTGTTGGTATCGCTCTGATCTGATCAGCATATGTTGTTTCTACTGTTGTTGCTAATGATGGATGAATGTGTTGCTGTTGTTGATGCTTGAATGGTGTGATCTCTTTGATATGTGGCTCATATGCCTTTGCGGCTCCAATACTTCTATTTGATGCTTCTTTAGTAATGGTCTTTTCTTATAGGGGTTGCTGTTGCACTACTTTTGATCTTTGTAATTAGCTTGGGTATGGCTCCACTGAGAGTGTTGGGTGTTAACAATATAGTTGGGATGCTTCACTTTCATTGTGATGCCGTTATCTATGCCCCTTTGTATCTTCAACTCTTTCACATGATTAATATATTCCTTTTGCCTTTCAAAAAAAAAAAAAGCTTTACTTTTGTGATTGTAGGTGGTTGAAAATTTTGAAGGGGATGTCTACGTGGTGAAACACATTTGCAAAGGCACATCCATATGTTAGATTTCCTGTTCTTAATTACGTTTTAGTTCAAAAATAATTTCTTTCAATACTTAAGATGGTCATTCTATTGTTTATGATTAAGTGACTATTTCATAACTTGTTTTGGTTGAGATTTCTTTTGTGCATTGTTAGGTATTGCTAATTATGTATGGTTTATGCAACTAGCTTCTGAATCAGTTGTCGACTTATAATAGTTAGAAAATATTTTTATTAATGGCACATGGTTTCGGTAAATTTTTGTCCCAATAGCATTTCTCTCTCATACCAATATTTGGATTGTGGTGAAAATATGATTTTGTAACTAGGAACCTCTTGTGCCGAAGTCACGCTTATTGTGAAATTTCTTGTATAGTAAAGTTATGGCGAATTTTTTTTGTCACAAATTGTGCGTCTAGACAAATTATTTTATGACATAATTGTGTTGATGGTGACGAAATTAAAGATGATGTAGTGACAAAATAATTGTTACTATTTTTTTTGTGACAAATGAGTTTTTCTCCCACCCCAAGCTTATGATGAAGAAATTAGATTACCAATTGTAACAAGTTTGTTTTGTCTCAGTAAATTTTATGGAGATAGGAATTTTATCTTGGGAAACTATATGGAGTTGGCAGCCGATAATATTGCTGAGAAAAAGAATGTTGTTGAATTGGAGGATGGTGTCTTGGAGGATGGGGAATTCGCTGAAATGGAGGATGGTGGCTCTCTTTCTTTGGAGTTTTGATCTTCTTTGTTCCCCTTGGTGAGGTTGTTCTAGTTTTGTTCCGCTTTTGGTGGTTCTTTGGTGCTTAGGTTGTTTGGTTTATGGTTCGGTGTTAGCTTTGTGCTCGTGGCTGATTTTTTTTGGGTCCACCTTTGTGGTGTGTTTTGCCGTGGTTTTTTGGGTTTTGGTGTTTGCTTGGGTGTTAGGCTTGGGCGGTGTTTTTCTGTGTTGGTTTTTGGGTTTGGTTGGCTTCTTGCCTTCCTTTTGTTTCTCTTGGGTCTCGGGTGTTCGGTGTTTTGCCGTTAGCCCTTGGTCATTTTAATCTTTGTATCTCTTTCAAGAATTAATAAATTTCTTTTTCCTAGCCAAAAAAAAATTCTAACGATAAAACTTGAGTTTTTGCAACAAAATGGTTTGTCACCATAATATTTTTATACCTTGTAGAAATACTTTATCGTGACAAACCTCTTCCTTGTGGCAACAAAAGAATTACACAATGTGACAAATATTTTGTCACCACTAGTGAAACTTTTTGTGAGAAACTCTTTTTGTCACCATAGTTTTTGTTCTTGCGACGAGTTTGAAATTTTGTCACTACAACGACAAGTTTGGAATTTTGTCACAATAAATTTATTACTACGAACTTGTTGTGACAAAAGGGCGACGGAAAATATTTCGTCACCATAACTTTATAGTGACAAAAAACTAACATATAATGACGAAAATTGCCGTAGCAAAATTAAGAATTTGTTAGTGGAGGATATTTTTAAAAAGTGGAGATAAAAGTTAATGTGAGATTGTGGTGTGAAGTAAAGGTAAAAATTGATATGAAAATTATAATGATGATGTTTTGTTTAATAAATTGGATTTACAAAGCAATATAGCCTAATAAGGGACAAAGGGAGTATATAATATGTCTTGAAAGCACCATTTATTAACCTTACCCCTAGAAAAACCAAGTTTTGGCAACACAAAATAGCTAATCACATCTAAGTGATCATAACCTTCACATTTCTTCACCTAATTAGGATTTCCTCCTACGATTCCCAAGTGACCAAGAACTGTTCATCCTCTAAAAACCTTAGATTTCCATTATAAAGCCATACCAATATAAAACGTAAAATCATCAATGCGTAGGGGACCCAAATCAAAACCTATTGTCGTACCAAAGAACACCTTTCTGGCCACCATCATCCGGCTCAACATACATACACTCCTTGGCTTCCCGCCAAATCGCCTTCAATATAGGTGTCCCATCATACTGATAATAATCCCCCAAAATCGGCCGAATAGCCTTCGTTGCCTCCATCGCGTGGTAATGCGGCATGGTCGAAAACAAATGATGGGCCACGTGAGTGTCCGTAACATTATGGAACACTTTGTTCAAAACTCCATAGTCCCGATCTACAGTCGCGAGGGCCCCCCTCAGCCAGTCCCACTCGGTTGAGTCGTAGTGCGGCAAGGCCGTGTGAGTGTGGTGTAACCACGTGATCAAGACAAGAAACCCATTTAGTATGAGAAGTGGGACTCCGTATATGCAGAGGACCAAAGTTAGGCCTTTAGCTGCTGCTAGCTTATAAAGTCCAAGACCAACGGCTAGGACACCGACATCGGAAAGGTAAATTTGGGCCCGCTCTTTGTTTGAGTAAATTGGGCTGTAGGGGTAGTAATGGCTGGCAAATCCGTCGTATTTCCGGCCCGCAGCGTTGTACGTTAGGTACAGGGGCCAGCCCAGAGTGAAGGTTATGAGGAGGTTTAACAATAGGTACGCTGGGTTGTGGAGGTATTTGTAGTACCCTATGACTTCGGACTTGGGCTTGGGAACATGCACCTGTTAAAGATAAGTAGTACTATTAAACGATATGCAACATATGATCGATCTTATTTTAAAAAACTAACAAGCTTTATGGGATAATTTTTCATGAGATAGACATCCCAGAATAATTTATCCCAGAAAAATTTTTCATGGGATAATTTTTCATGAGTGGTAGAATAATTTTTCATGGGATAATTTTTCATGGTATGCAATAGGTTCTTATGTACCCTTAAGAAATTTGTGCGTAATAAGACCTTCCCAAAAGGTTCAATTATTGAAGCATACGCGGCTAAGAGCATCCCTAATGGTATAATCAAAACATCTAAATAACCAAAGTTAGCAATTAGCAATGTTTGTCCAAAAATTGTCTCACATTGGCATAATCAAAGTTAAGAACCTTTTAGCCAATAACCAAATTTTGGCATTTGGATAATCAAAAGTAACAACATTTTCTCAATAACCAAAACTCAATAACTAAATTTTGGGGACCACACCCTATTTACAAGTCTTTATTTCTCAAATACTTCAAAAGTCCATTTTTTTTTTGCACCTTCTCTCACAAATTTAAAATTATCAATTTTTAATCTTTACCAAAATATGTTCAAGATTGGTCTCATTTGAAAGGTATTGTGAATATCTTATAAATGATACTAATATTATAAAAAGTATATGTACAAATTTAAAGTTGTGCCCATTTTATGAATAAAAATAGAGAGTAGTACTTTTTTTTTTTAATTTTGGACACAAAAAAACCATTGAGACACACCACATTGTTAACTTTATAAATGTCTAGCTTGTATAGATAATCAAAATTTGAAGTGGCAACTTTTGATTATCCAGTTATAGTTATACCATTGGTGATGCTCTAAAGAATGCTTGACATTCTGTTCTTATGTACTTGTGTGGTGTTGAGATGAGATTCAACGAGCAAGAAAGAAATTATGATGGATGTCAAGCAGAGTTGGGTGGTGAGTTTTTAGTTTTCACACAAAAAGTAAGACTTCTAGGAGCTCCCACCTACGACATGTTGTCAACATCTGATTTCAAAGGTTCAATGGTATGACTGAACCATTATGTACTCTATTACCTCATCACGCTCCATGGAAGCTGTGTTGGAGTGGTGGCGACGATGGCTATGTTTCCAAGAGAAGTAGGGTGTAAGGAGGGCAGAGTGGATGATGAAGCCGACCGTGTCATCTAGCCACTGGTAGTTGCTGAAGGCGTGGTGGCCACACTCATGGGCCACCATCCAGACCCCGACAAGGACGCAACCTTGGCAGATCCAGTAAAGCATCCATGCAAGGGAGGATAGCAGTGAGGGAAGGAGATGGACGTAGGTAGTGGCCACATAATAGAGCACAGATGATATGGCAAGGTCGTAAATTAAGTAGGAAAATGAGCGGAGAATGGATCGGTTGAAACAGTGGGGTGGTATGGCTTTCTTGATTGCGTTGAGTGTGAACGGGGGCTTCGAGTGAGGGACTCGACGGAGAACGTTGGTTTTGGGCTTTTCGATGGTCTTGGGAGGAATGGACGTTAGGCCACCGGCACCCATTGTTCACCAACCTGGAAAAAAAACCCGGAATTTTTCTCAATTTTTTAGATAAGGAAACGCTGTACATGAAAAGAAAACAGGATGAACACAGGATGAACACGTTGCACATGACACGCCATGTCATCATTTCCAAGTCCAACAAGAAGGGTACTAGTACTAACAAATACTCCTATTTAATAAGAAAGTTAATAACTACCAATATCTACTAATCTATAAACAACATGATGTCCATGCATCATTCTATATTTTAATACTCTAGAGGCGATTCAAAACTATCTTCTCAAAGTATTAAACTCGAAAGTAACAATTCATAACAGAGTATATACATAAACACAGGGACGGAGTCAAAAAATTTATCCAGTAATGAGACATTGTGAATTATTATTATTTTTTTGATCGACAATAAAAATTTATTAAAACTCGGCAAAGGGTACATCGAGAAGAGGCAACCTAGCACAAAGCAAGGAAAAGGCAAGGCAAAGCGAGACACAAGATGTAAAGCAAGGGAAAAGAAAAAAAACAAAAGAACATAGATTGAACCCAAAAGGAGATAGCAAAAAAAGAGACAATCCTTTCGGCAACAACCAAAGAAAATCAACAGCTCCCGACTGCCAAAAGGACAACGCCCACCACAGCTTCCATCTTCTAGATTCAAAAGACTCAACAACCTATATCTTATAATGAGACATTGTGAATTTTGTGCTCTGCTCTCTTTCATGTCGTCAAATGCATCAACGATAAAATTGACACAAAAACCTCTACAAATATCTTTTCCAAGTATATGATAAAAAAACTTGTCGAATTTTCATCTTCCATGCTGTTGCACTATCTAGCCTTTTCAAGTTTCAATGCTGAAAAAGCACGCTGCATCGTATACTTTGACACTTTGACATGAGCAACGTCTAAACAAGATGAATGAATCTCTCAATAAGAGGATAAATTGAGAAATTTCTTGTTTTGTTCACCGACACAAATGGGAAACGATACATATCTGTATATGTATATGCTCTTACTTTCAGCACTTCGCTAGATTTGTTGGCTTTGCCTTATTCTTGCAATTTTTCCAGGAAATGATTTCTTTACCTCGATGTACCATTTGTTGAGTTCTAACATAATTTTGTCTCCGACAAAAAGAAAAAAATGCACCGAAATTTTAAAATTTCATGATGGATTAGTTTAGATGCCTAAATTTTTTGAGGCTTTCCCACATTAAAATGAAATCATTAAATAAATAACATCCTTTTTTTTTAACGGAAGCCAATAGCATCATGAAAAGCCAAACGGCACTTACAAGGATTGCACCAAAATACACTGAACGTAATCTAGAAACAACCCAAAATAGACGATAAAAACAGCTAAGCCCAAAAGTAAGGATGCCGTCTCAGGCACCCAGGTGTGAGCCCAAGGCTCTCTAACCCATACTCCGCAGCGCAAGCATACCATGCGTGGGCAAACCGAGCCAAAGTCGGGTTTAGGGTGAACCAGAGATGAAAGAGACTAAATTCCTTACAGATCGTGAAGATTACAAACAGATTAGAACACTACAATCAGAGAGTAACCTGGACCAAACAAACAAAAACAACCTAAAATAGAGGTTATTATCCCACCACCAACACCCTCCAAATCTGGGAACACCAGATAAACCTAACCGGTAAAAACAAGAAAAAAAAAAAAAACAGAAAACATCTCTGGCCTCACCCGTTATTGACGACCGCCGGCCGCCGGTCGCCGTACCACCATCTGCCACTTTCCATGGCAGCACCAGATTAACCAGGACGCCGAATCTGAAACTCCTTCGCCGACGCAAAGAGGACCGGACCACCAAGCCAAAACAGGCCTTTTGTGAAAATAGAAGATGGGTTACCGGAGGAACACACCGGGTTACAAAAGGGGAGGGGAGGAGATGGAGAGATGTAGGGGGGGGAAGAGGGAGGCGGCGGCCCCCTCCCCCTCCCCCAAAGAAACCCTGATTTTTGGAAAGTTTAGGGAGAGAGAGAGAAGGGAGCGTATGTAAGAATCTAAAATAAATAACATCCTAGATCCCTAGGTAATCTTCTCTCAATTCCTAACCTGAACATCTCCCCCGATGCAATTGCACCACTACTCTTGTCATATATTCTCTGCTCCTTCAGAAAGGACGCGGGGGACTTGTTGTGCAGGAAATGCTATGCATGGTGCGGTGCCGGCCAACCGGAGTCGTTTTGTGAGTAACCCAAGTGGTTTGCTAAATGTAATCTTGTGGGATTCACTATCGGATCTCATACAAACAATGCAAACCGTTAAATAAATTAAATAATTATTCTAGTTGTCTTGAAAAAAATCAGGCCCATTGAATATTTTTATGTAATTGATCTAATTATTTTGATTTTCATTCAGAATTCAGGACCCTGTAGTTTGAAAGAATCTTAAGAAAAGTTATACAATTGGGCGCTGGTAATCCATTGATTTGAACCTTAGGTATTGTAGGGCTTATTGAGAAGGGCATCTAGTAAAAAAATTATCCTGTTCAAACATCGATAGATATCAAAAAACAAAAAATATGAGCCCTACAACACCTATGAAAATCAAACGAATTAGATCAAATATTCCATGGGCCTAATTTTTTTCACAATTACTTGAATAATTATTTTAAAATTATCGAATGGTTCGGATCATTTGTGTGGGACCCGAAAATGGATCCCATAAGATTGGATTTGGCCAACCACTTGGGTTGCCCACAAAACAGCCCCATTTAGCCTGCACGGCACCGTGCTCTGCATTCCATGCACAGCAAGACGTCCCCGCGTCCCTTCAAAGAACGCTGTTTGAACAATAACCTTTTTCTTTAAGCACTATTTCATTGGGTTTACGTAAATAAAATAAAAACTCTAATGCTTCTGTTCTCCTTAATTGGTCTTTGTCGTATTCTTTTTTGAAAATAATTTGGGAAATGCTAACAGGTGCAACAATGAACCCGTTAAGAATTTCATGAGCGTAATATCTATAGTCACGTACTTCAATCCAGTATAGAGTTGGTAGTTGGCAAAATATGCTCTTATATTGAATTTGTTGGGTTTATTTAATGAAGTAGATTTTGAGTCACATATCTCAAAGAAGTTAATTTGTTTCACTAAGGTGTTTTGAAAGTAAAACAATTTCTATGGCTTTCAAAAAAAAAATAAGTTATTGATTTTTTACCACACTTTTTCACCGTTTTTATATATGAGTTTTCATTTGTAAGCACCAAATAGAGCTCACGCACATGCGATTGCATGTGCAATTTAATCATGGCAGTCAATTACTAGAGAGATTTTTAATTTCAACAAAAACAAAAAAAACCTGAATAGTGGTACTTTAGTCAATTACTAGAGAGATTTGTAATTAACATTAATATATTTGCCGAGCAAAAAAAAAACATTCAGTGACTCGTAATCTCGTATGATGATCTTTGTTTCATTTGGTGAATTAATCATGAAACTTTAATTTAGCATGAACTAATAGTGATAATTTTAAATGATGCGAGTCCCATGCATAGCACAGGTTGCTGCCAGTAGTTACATACCTGGAACTGAATGCTTCTAGTCCTTCGTTCACCTCCGACGAGTTCTCTCTCTCCCCGTCCTCTCTCTCTCTCTCTCTAAAAAAAGCCCTGTTTTGTGTTTGAGGCTTTGCAAAGTATTTATGCCTGATTCTAGGCCTCCTTTTACCCCACACGTGGGGCCCAACCGTGCCTACAGGGGAAGTTATTGAATTTAGGGATCCTTATTGAAGTTATTTTATTTTGTGCTACATTGTGAATCAAATAATTTGTTAATGTCATGCATACTAATCAGTGCTAAATTATGAATCAAATAATTTGTTAACGTCATGTTGACTGTCATACTAATCAATTGATTTGCCAGTCCAAAACTATTTCCATAATACCCATTGGAATTCAAACCAATTAGGACTCGGGGTTGTAGTAATCGCGCTTGCTCACTGCAGCCTGCAGGGGTGTAGTGAGCCAACCACGGCCGTCCATTCGATAATCAACAGTTCGAATTAAATGAAATTATCGCACGTGTGAGTAGTGAGCAAATCAAATGTTACCCTATCCATTAAACTAATTGTAGGAACTGGAATACATGTATGCAATCATCCACTAAAAGAATGTCATTTGCAAATGAAAATAGGTTGATTTTTGCAAGTTGTTTACTCATTTGCTAAAATCACCCATTTAATTTTATGGAATTCCCATAAAATCAAATGGGAAACAAGGCCTTAGTGCTTCTAAACTTTTCGCCAAAACAATAACAAATGATATTATTAATGCAATCAAAATACATCTAGGAGAAGACTCGTTCCTAGAAAGAAAACCAAACAATTACGATGGTGGGGACTCAGCTCAATAGTTATACCCAAAACTAAACAACCTTTTCCCAAATTACAAATTATTTCACAGAGAGGGAGGTTTTTCCTTAGAATAGTTTTTGGACTTCAAATTCTTTCATTCTCCTAAAGAATCATATATACTAGCAGTCAACGTGTGCGATATACGCCTAGAAGTATATAATCATCGTTTTGTCCCAAATTTTTTGTCCATCACGGTACATCAAAAAATTGGTTATACTTTTACATGTATAATGGATCTCGTTTGATAATACTTTTCGACATGTTCTACTTAAATAAAGTTTTTAAAATTGTAAAAAATTGTTATAAGTAGATTGAAAGATATAAGTAATGGACAAGACTTGTATTATCCATTTGAATTCCACACATTTATTTTGACTTCTTTTCCTCTATAACCAATCTTTCTCGCTCGAAACTTCAACCATTCCCCAACTTCACAACCATTTGTAGATATCTGCTTTTTAGAAAGGGAAATGATTTTCACACCCCCATTTTATAATTCACACTCCCTTTTTTGTCTTTATCCACATGAATTTACAATATTACCCTTGGGTGTGTGGAAAAGATGTATTGAAAAAGGGCAATATAGTAAATTCACGTGGACAAAGACAAAAAAGGGAGTGTAGGTTGTAAAATAGGGGATGTGAAAATCATTTCCCTCTAGAAAATGTTACTCCCTCCGTCCCTTTTTAAGTGTGTTACTTGGGAATTCCAACTATTTTTCTCTCACATCAACTTTTTCAACTCTTACATCTACTTTCCATTACTTACCCTTATCAATATAATAATATTCACTAACTTTTTAAAAAGGAATCTACTTTTAAGGGCAAAATAGGAAATGTACGCACTAACTTTTCAAAACACAAACTTATTAAAGGACAGCCGAAAATGAAAATGTACACATTATAAAAGGTGCGGAGGGAGTATTTATACAAACTTAGCGTATCATCCTTCTTTTTGTGAACAACCATATCTGACATTCTTAAGTCACGACCACTTCTAAATATCTAACCATTCTTAGTTATCGGACCGATTTTCCACCAACTCTCTTAAAACTAATTGGTGCTACGAAGGGCTTTAATTAAGTCTTTTATGGCATTCGACATCGCACTCGCATGTCTATTTTTAGAGCAGTTGCATAAGCTGACATTGTGTAACCAAATCCATGGGGTACTCCAAACCCAATATTAGTCGCGGCCACTTCTAGATTATTTGGGGGAAGATGATGAGGTCATAAGCAGTTTTTCTGTTGCAAGCTCATATTGTCGATAATGGTGTTTCTTTAGGCGTTTTGATTGGGTTTTGTATGGGGTTTGGTTTACTTGTTAGGGGTTTTGGTTGGTTTTTTGTCAGCATCATGTTGTGTTTTATCTTTTGGTTCCTTTTTTGTTCCTAGCGGCAGGTGTCTTTCGGTATGGGAGGTGTATTCTTTGTGGGTCTGCCCTATCTCTGTCTTGATGCCTCGTTGCTAGAATCCTTTTAATTTTTATAATTCGTTTTCAAAGGTTAATAAATTTTTTTGTGTTCAAAAAATAATTACGTGAATTTTTTGTAGCTTAAAAGTTAAGTGTTATTTACGATAAAAAGTTGAGAATTCAAAGGAACAATTAATTTTTTTATTTGAATGTCATTCAGTTTCCTCTTGAGCATTCTCATGGTCTAAATTAACTCTCTCCGCTGTTAGATGTACCGTGCACGTTAACTCCTACATCTAAATATAAACAAATGTACAAGCTCCAATTTTTTAAAAAAACATCATGCATATATAGTATTAAGTATATATTTGTACGTAGTAAGAAAGATCGATTTTATTTTATTTACAGCTTTGGGCTGAGATTAGGATATTGAATCGATCACCATTATGCGGGAAACAATTTATATTTATCACAGCAGTATCTTGTTGATCCTCGCATGTAATTTCCCTCTTCTATTAATGTATATCTGTTCAATCACGTCATCGATCTAATTGTAAACAAAAATAGATAACGAATTAAAAAAAAAAAAGACCAACCTAGTCATGCAAGGAAGTTCAAAAAAAAAAAAAAAAACCCTAATCGCGCAAGCTAGTGACGCAATCAATATTGTATCTAATATTTATAATAGAACTTCAAAAAGAAGCGAAGGAATAGCCGCTTATACCATTTCTGTCCACGCCATTGACGGTAGGGTAACAAAAATGCTTTTTATAAATTATACTAATACTTTTCGTGACCACATTCAGTAGCAACCGATTAAATAACGTATCTGTTAGCGTTAAATCAATGACACACACATAATATAGAATACGAAAAGCAGTAAAGAAAGAACGACATCAAGATTTTACGTGGTTCCCCAAAATCCGGGTTGGTCCACGAGAGCGATAGTGAGTTTGTTATTTGATCGAAAGTCTGCTACAGTTTTTACAATAGGCAGTATTTATAATGTCTACTCCTATTCCAACCCTAATTACACCATGCCATACCGCTGCGGCGAAGGGTTTCGCCCTCCGCACCCCCCTAAACCTTCCTCCACTCAGCTCCGTTCGGTCGCTTCGCTTTCCTCACTCCGCTTTGCATCTGGCCTTCATTACATTTTCCTTGTACCTCTCCATATGAGTCATAAGTTCCAACACTATCAGTAGTTTTTTTTTGTTGGTAAATGTATCAATACTATCGTAATGCATTACCGATCGAGAAAAAGGACGAAGAAGTTGTAATAGTGTATTTTTAAATTTAGAGGGATAAGATATAGCATTGGGTCCTCTCGGAAATGTCTATCTTTGATTAACCTGCTTCATTTCACTAAAATCAATTTCAACCAGTGAGGAGCCAAAACTTGTCACCATGATAGACCTTCTCGCTAAAAGTCAATTTTATCATTCAACTGTTTTATAACCGGATATTTAGACAGCTTGCGTACGCTTCACTATATCATATTACCGTCAACTTTATGGTATTTTGGATTTATTGCTCTTTGTTTTTTTAGTTCGTGGTCATTTCTTCATCTTTCTTGATCTCTAGCATAAGTTGAATCTTAATGTTAGTTTTTGCATCACTCATGATTGATCTAATGCATTTTCACATCCATAACCACACACACTTCAATTAAATTTTTAACCCTAACAAGTACTAAATCGATTACTGATTTTTTTTGGTGGGACGGGTTACGCACATTGGTTCCGTCCATGGAAATCTTTAGATAATGACGACTATCCATAAGCCACGGGTATTAGGGCCCATTTGGGAGCATAATATTTTTTGCATGTTGGATTGTGAATTGTAGATTTTGGATTATGATCAAAATGTATTAGTATTAATTTGTAGAGTTTTGAGATGTGTGCAGAATAGATTTTACAGCAAAGTATGTTTTGGAATAATCATCAAAATAGATTATGATTTACCTTGAATACAAAAGTACGTATCTCCAGCTGATTATCAAATTGTGCCTCTAAAGTTTGGATTTGAGAATACATTTTGGAACATTAATGCATTCCATAATCTGGCTCCCAAACATGCAAAATTCAAAAGTACAAAATGGATAAGCCATAAGTTGACTCCCAAACCGCCTCTTAATAGATAATAAAATAGAGACAGCGGTCGTACAAAATATTTACGTTTACTATTGGTTCCAGTCCGACTTTAGGCTATTTGCTGCGCGCACAAATAATCTAGCGTCAAGTGTAAGTGTTGCATTTCAAGGGGAAAAAAAATTGGACGATTTCTTCGTTTGCGTGTTCTTTCTTAGGATTTAGCCGATGACGAAATTGATACACAAGGGTAAAAAATATGTTCAAAAACTAGTTGATTAGCTGGAAATTTGATTCATCCGCAAAAATCCTTAAGAGGATGTCATCTTTGAATTGTATGTAACGTACCTGCAGCCTAATCGAATGGAATGCCAACAATGGTTTAATGAAAGCATCGGTTGCATAGTGTGGTTGGACCTCATTTTTCTTTTGACAAGCCTCAAAAGAAAAATGAGTATTTGTAATATTATTGACATGACTATTTTAACATTGTATTTTAATGGAGAGGGCTGGAAGAGGGGATGCTGCTATGCAGCGTGTGCACAACACCGAAGAGGGGATGATCCAGATATTATCTTGCATGCACGACAATGAACGGATCAAATGTAAATGTGCCGAGGTAAAATCTGGGCCGTCCATCCAACCAACAGATGACCCAGATGTACACAGCACCGTGCTGTGCATGGGGCTGCGCAGCAGCAATCCCAGGTCAACCAATTAATTAATGTGGAACTGATAATGCTCGCATTAACTTTTAGAGAACAAATGTCAGTGAGGAATGAAAGACTTTCGTAATTTATACCAGTATAAGGCAAACAAAATAGCCAACTATGCTAGAAACTAAACAAGAAGAAAAGAGCCACAAACTTAGCGAGTACGGAGGAAGCCTGCCCCCAAAATTGTTAAACTCAAACCGTATAGACAAAACTAAAAACAGAAAACTTAAAAATGGCCAAGATTGGAGAAAAAATTAAACATAATTTTTTACATGGGTAGACGGTGGCTTTATTTTGAGAGGCCAATTTCTTCTCACGTAAGATGGCTGATCTTTCACAATGAGCTACTTTTGTCAATTCGTTAGTTTGGTTTCCGTCTGATTGATAATTGATCGATCTTTTCGACATGTAAAGGCGTTTGGCATTAAACAATTCCAGAAAGAGAAAAGAAGAATGTGTATACAAAATCATGAAAATGACAATTAGCTATGGAGTGGTTAGTGTTGTTTTGACCAGCAAACTTCTTATCCTGTAAAATGCATGATCTTACGTGGCGATCTTCTTTTACAATTTTGGTGATTGTTTTCCGTTTGATCGATAATTTTGATCGTTTTGACGTCCAAAGTACGCGTTGGTTGTCTTTTTTTTATTCGACTGATTCACATTAGGATCAATATTCTCACAATTCATCCCGTAACATTAAAAAAGATTCTACAGAACAACTAATGAAATATATAAGACCTAATGAAAAATATTAGAGAAGAAGAATTGGCTACACATGGTGAAAAAGTGAGAAGAACAAATTAATTGTCGCATTTCGAATAACTTTGGACGGTAACATATATATTTATTAAAAAAACTTGACAATTAGTACATCAAGTGGAGGGGAGGGGAATCCAACCAAACGTTGGAAGTAAAAAAATAGCAGCCAAAAAACACCCAAATAAGATTGAGACCCAACTAACAATACACCCTTACGGCCCTAATCCTCGTTTGCTAGCAGGTAGGGTCAACACCCAAATACTGTCTGTCGACCAAACAAATTCGGATTTCCAAAAACAGGGGCTGGAAGAACCTCGTTTGCAGGTGGGGTCAACACCCAAGCACTGTCTTTCGATCGTACAAATGCAGGTCTGCAGCCCGAAAATGGGCCGGTGAATGAGGGTGTAGTGTTACAAATTCTGTAGTTACATTATGAAAAACTAAACATAAAAATGTCACAAAGCATGTAATATTCATAGTATCAACCTAGCAGACAACCGTGGCATGAATGGAACGAATTAGAATATACTCAATTAATAAAGATTCATACCTAAACAATATCTCGGTGCTTTAAATTTTAACAATGCATATTTTATTCACAGTATCAACCAAAAGCGCGCGATTGAACTTAACAAAATATCCGAAACCTAACATCGTATAATAAACATGATTCTCATCATACGACCCCGATGCTCATTCGTCGTGCTTTGAAATGCTTAGTTTATAAGACCAAACGACTAATTAGAAAATCATCTTTAAAAGATATCAACAAAAGTAATATCCCCTCTAGTATTTCAATATGATTGACTCTAGTATTTTAACATTGTGAGTATTTCTGGTCTTTTGAGGATTGCTCCTGGTCCTGGTCCTCCTCGATGTAACTCTTCTCGAGATTAATAAAATATTTTTTTTGCCGATCAAAAAAAAAATTAACGTGAAATTGATATTGCTCGCATTATTTTTTAGAGAACCAATGTCAGCAAGGAATGAAAGACTTTCGTAATTTACATAAGGCAAACAAAATTGCAAACTATGTTATCATGTGGAAGTCTTGTTTTTTTATTGGATTTCGGGGTTTCATTGCAAATGCAATGCCGTGATATGAAATTGAGCTATTTGCTTCAAATGATTTGTTAAAGATACTTGGTGATAATCACCGTTAAGATAGAAAAATGTACTTGGTGCTAATCACCGTTAAGATAGAAAAATGACAGTTTTTGTTTGTTATAATTTGTGTCGCAGGTAATAGCAAAAGCCCTAGCTACTGATGGAGTACAAGATTATTTCTAGAACGCTATTGCTGAAATGTGATGCTGTATAATTAGTCCAAGTTTTGGATATGTTGTTTCAGACAGTCGGAACTCCCAAGTTTTGGTCTTGGTTGCAATCTTGTCACAAGTTTGTATGGTCTAAATTGCGACTGTTTCCTCCAGTCCAAATTTTGAAAGGGATAGGATCTGATTCTTTTGTTAATATATTTCCAATGTAAGGAGGCTATTGAAACATCTGATAAAGTTTTATGTAATGGAATTCATTATTATGCATGGTGTTGGGATGCATTTTCTCTCTCTTTTTTGTTTTGTGATTCCATTATGTATTGTATCTTGTTATTATGATCAGAAGATTAGGGTTCACATGATGTTTTGCACTATATATGCCACTACCAAATTATGTGCAGCTAATTAATAATGCAAAAAAAAAAAAAACAATGCTTTAGCAGCGGTCTCAAAGCATCATGGTACGTCTATTGTAAGAGGGAAAAAACTAACAACGTTAATTTCGGGTCCTTATGAGATCGAACCCACTTGGAAGGAACCCTAATCCTGCAACACCAACAAACAGTTAGAGAAGCAAAGGTGCTCCGATGCTTAAGTTAGTATCAAGGATTTGGAGGAAAATAACGGACGAAATGCGTGTAATTGGTGAATTACAGCGTACCTTTTACATTTAGAATTTATATGTATTTATAGCTGATCATCTACTCATGCCTTGATTCATTTCCCTTATTAGGATCCTTCTCTATAAGGACTCTTTCTCGTTAGGGTTCGTCCCTATTGGGTGATTGTATCTTTCACGATGCTGGATTCCTTACTCGAAGGAATACTTGCCATGGTATACTACCATGCACATCTGGAGTTGTTTCCATATTGGAGTCCTCATTTCGACTATGGGATCTCGATCTAATCCTTGATTCGCAAGGATCATGCATATATTCGCATGCATGATTGTCAATGAATATTCTCTGGATCGATATTCCCTTTTACCCTTATCTCGCAAGGCGGATTTGACTTAAAAGTTACCAGCTTATTGATATTGTGATGCTGGATGAGCTACTTCTTGCTCGTCAAATTTTATGCCCTACCTATGTGTTCCTAATTTGGTTCTTATCCGTGATTCATGGGAAGTATGCTGACGTGGTGCATTCTCTGTATATCTCTAGGTTACTTTTACAGTTTCTGGAAACACTCCTCAAATATATTATACCAGCGGTCATAAACCATAACCAGGGGCAAAAAATGTTGCAAAACAGAGTCTACACTAGCGTGTGCCAAGCGCTCGTAAAAAAGTGTTGTACCAACGCTTGTAAAAACATTGGTACAGGGATACAGCGACGAGGATACGCTAACGGCTCACACAAGCGCTGATATAGACCAGGAAAGTCTATAGCAGTGTTTCGAGATGCCTTTACGAATGCTTTTGGCCGCTGAAAAACTTGATTTTCATGTAGTGACTCAGTTAATAAAAATTCAAACCCTAACAATATCTCATTCAAGGTAACCCACTAAACTTTTTATGATTTATTTCTCTTTGTTGCATTGAGGACAATGCATCATTTAGGTTTGGGGGCGGCACTATTATGTTTGGAAATTTTTGTTTGCTGTAATTATAGTTTTATTTTTATTTTTTTGTGTCAATTAGAAAAACTAAAAAAGGGGTTTTTTTCCAATAAAAAAGTTAATTAAAAAATTCAGGTGGATGCTTGATTTTGACTTTACTTGGTTGATGGTTTTTTTATTAGTGCTAGTCTGACTGTTTATCAGGTTAGAGTCTTGATATGATTTCATTGGTAGACTTAAGCTTGTGAACATAGCATTGATGAGAGGCACTTTGAGTACTTGTTTGTATATCACCTATGTTTGGATAGCAATTTATCACTTGTGTACATGCCTTTGCACGAGTACCATCACACTTAGAGTTGGGTTTGATTTTGAATTCCATACACATATTTTTCGTGTGAATTGGATATTTCAGTGAAATTTTTAATGCACTTTCCCAACAAAAAGAAAAAAAGAAAAAGAAAAAAATATTATGAATAAAAATACATGCTTTTTCGGGCTTTCCACTTAGTAACCGGGCCTCTTGCCTCAGTAAGTAGTGAGTGTTCGCGTCAAACGGTGGAGATTTTTGGATTAGTTATGTGTGGTTAGCTTGGGTTTGTAAACTTTTTTACTCGAGTGATTAAGTCCGTTGGAGTGTTCTCTACACCTAGTGCCCTAAGACCGTTTGGTTTGGGTGTCACTGTCCTAAAGCTTGCTACAAGGGTCAATTAGAAAGCTTAAGGGACCAAGGCATTGCACGACCACAAGAAAAGGGAAAAAAAAAAAAAAGGTAGAAAAAGAGGAAAAACAAAAAGTGCATTGGAATAAGGGGAGTGGCTATATATATTTATTTGAGCATTTTGATGAATATTAAGGAATTGAAGGTGCGTGTATTGTTTTTGAGGTTAATGAGAATCTTTGTGTGATTTTTCACTTACACGCATGCCTTCTGATTTTTCCCTATCCAGATGTAAATGAGAGGAACAGTTTTTGTGCTAATTCAAATTAGAATGTTCACTTGTTTAACTCTCTTAATGAATGAAATATCTTGCCTCTAATTTGCGTTGCACTTCTACTCATTACTTTGATAGGCCATTGAATAAGTTCCGGGTCTTGATTGAGTGCCTTTTCCTCTCGTGTTTGTGGGTGTTCACTGCTACAAACTCTCACGAGACTATTACTCGTCCACTAAGGCCACCTAGGGGTTTAAAGGCTTGTTGTATATGCTAAATGCAATCGAACTCCTCCGAAAAAGGATTAGCTAGTATTTTTATTTTTCTTTGTTTTCTTTTATTTCTTTTGCTCGAGGACTAGCAAAATATAGGTTTGGGGGTATTGATGAGCCCAAAATATTGACACGTAGCAATCCCTATATCGCCTATTGTGAGTCCTTTTATCGTGCTTAATAAAATATTGTTATTGTCTTTCTGGTCATTCAATTTGAATTATTATTCTGTAGGAAAAAAATGATAATACATTATATCTAAGCCGTCGGATTCAAAAAGCCCAATGTCAAACCAGAGCTACTAATCAAGAGTTGGCAATAGGAGCATAGCCCATTTTTTATTTCATTCACGTAAGTGGGATTGGCTAAGAGCAAGCCCAGCAGAAGACTCAAACCCCTCCCCATCCCTATTTTAGGGAGCCAAACCCCAAAACCAAGCCCAGCAGACTACCTAAACCCCTCCCTAAAATACTCTGATGAACAATAACTCCCTAAATACCCCCTGTTTAGGGGGCCACTATTCACTCCCTACCCATTTTTTAATCCTTTTTTCTTTTCTTTCTCTTTCCTCTCTCTCCTCTTTATGTGTATAATATATATTATATGTATTAGTTTATATTATTTAATTGGTATAGAGAGAGTAATAGAGAAGATTGTTGGAGTGTTGAAAAAGATATGAGTAAGTAAAACACTGTTCACCAATCTTTTTAGGGAGGATTTGTGTTCTCATTGTTGGGGATGCCCTAAGGAAATTCAATTGATTGAAGATTTGGGTGGTTACTGCTTTATGGAATTATACAGCTAACCTAGTGTTTGTTTCAGGAAAAAATCAAAGGCTATCTTAAAAGAGGCAGTAAGTGTGTGAGTTGTGGGCCCAAAAAGGAATTAGTTTGATCCACTTAAGGAAATTTCTCAGTTTTTTACCTTTATGTACAGAAAACCACTCTTTAATTCTCATTAAGGTAATACTCAATTTTAATTACCTCTAGGTACAACTCATTAATAAGATTACCCTTCTACCCTTCAAACACAAATTTACTCTTTACTCTGCCTCCCACTCCCCACCTTTTTCCACCTTCCACTTCCGGCCGGCAACTATTTTCGGCCAGCAAACTTTTCCAGTGGGCTCCTGCGAATTTTAAATCTTTCGGCCGGCGACTTTTTCCGGCCGACAAAATTCACTGCGAATTTGTAATTTTTTTTATTAAAACTCACTTTTTGGATTTTTTTCCCTAAAAAACGTTTCCATCAAGCAAAAAACAAAGAACCTATTCTACAAATTCACTGCGAATTTGTAGAATAATTACGTAATACTATCTCTTCTTTTTTTTGGAAGGAATTTTACTCTCATTTTTTTAGTTAATAAGAAAGAACCTGCAAATTACACCCGAAAAAAATTTGGAAATCGATCTAAAATTACATTCAATCTGTTCCTCATAAAAAGAGACTAAGAACCTGCGAATTTTTTTAAAAAAACAGAGCCTGCGAAATTTAAAAAAAAATGCGAATTTGTTTAAAACTATAAATTTGTAAAAAATTACTACGAAACACTACAGAGGAGGACAAAAAAATAGTACCCTGCGAATTTTCTATAAACACTGCGAATTTGTAGATCTAACAAACAATACCTATTTTACTGCGAATTTGTATCTTAGAAATCCCTTCAAGCTGAGGACACCATACAAAGGGACTGCACAAGCATCAAACATGCCTTGTAATTTCCGAATCAAGCATGGAAACAACAAGATTTGAACACGAAAACCCAGCTTCTTGATTTTGTTCGAGGAGCCTGTGGTTTACTTGTGAAGAATAACCTGCTTCATTTTTTAATTCACTTGATTTTCAAAGAACTTCAAGTAGACCAGATCTGAACCTACCGCCCAGTACTCCTACACGGCCGTGAAATTCGCAGTGTTTTTTCTTGAGGAAAGATACAGAATACAGAGAGTGTTTTATGGAGGAAAGAGAGAGAATACAGAGAGGTCATAAAATGGAAGGGGAGAGAGAGAGAGGGGGCGGGGGGGGGGGGACTTTAGCTTTATTCGACGAGCAAAATAAGCACTCCTGACTTCATAGTAAATTTGACCGTATATTGGAAAAGGTAGAGACTTTACTACTCTGCAAAGGGTGGAGACTTTTGCAAAAGGAGTGTTTGAGTGGAATGCTGCTACACACACAGCAGCTCTACACATCAACTACACAGCAGGAGCAAAACGGCATCGTTTTGCTTAAAAAAAAAAAACAAATCGTAAAATCTGAAAACACCGTTCCCCTCTCCCTCTCGTTGGATACACCACCAACACCTCGACGAAGAGCACCAACACCTCGACGAAGAGCACCACCACCGGGGACGAACCACCACCATCGCGTACCACACCAACGAGTAGTAGACATTCCATTTCCGGCGAGGAGGAGGCCTCTTTCTTCAACTCCGACGAGTTTCGAATTACACGGACGAGCTGTGTTATTTGACTTCTGTCCAATGTCAACCGGTGGCAGTCCCAAACACCACGGCCTCACCACCCACTGTCGCCGCGTCCCGAATCTCACCGACACTGAAAAGGCTTCAGATTTAAACGACCCCGGCGAATACGACAACAACGTGTTTCAGACCCTCCCTTGTTCCATCAATCTTGTACGAATTGAAGCAGTTCTTGTACGGAGGCGTCTTCTTGGTGTGGTCGGCGGTGGTAATGGTGCTCGGGTGGTGGCTGCCAGCTCGACTCCGTATGGACACTGAGAATTTGGGGGAAGAGGAAAAGAGGCAGAAGTGGCTCATTTTTTAGATTTTGGATTTTTTTTTTTTTTAGAAGCCAAACGACGCCGTTTGGCTCTTTGCTGTGCAGTTGTTGTGTTGCCTTGCTGTGTGAGTAGCATTTTTGGGAGTGTTTTACTACTCTGCACAATAGCTAGAGACTTTTGGACCCACCCACGCCAGACTTCACTACTCTGCAAAAGGTGGAGACGCGTGTAGGCTTTATTCAATGCGTGTTTATGATTTTTGGGGAATGCAACACGCACAACAGCTGCCAGCTTGAGACGCGTATAAGCTGAAGGGTATTTTGGGTAAAAAAATATGTGGGGAACCTTATTGGTGCTCTTTAGGAATAGACTGGAGCGCGAGGGAAGTCCCTCCAATTTTCTGTACTGGCCCGTACATAGCCCTTTCTCTTATAATTTTTGGCTAAGGCAAAAGAGAAAGTAGGGTTCACAATGAGTATTTTTCTTTCACTAATATTGGGCACTATATAAGAGGAGGTAGTAGGACTCATATGGGGATCACGAAAAAGTGGATGCATCATTCGACCACGGCTGGGGCTGGGGCTGAGGCTGAGGCCACGGCTTGGGAAAAATCAAAGAGCAGAAGAAAACTTGTAAGATTTTTATTATTAGTATTATGGATTCTAACCCATTGATTTATGTATTTTAATTTATGTGAGGCTAGACTTTTGAACTAGGAGTGAGGATGAAATCCCATTAACGACTATTATTTATATATTCATGAGAATTTATTTGACCCAAAAATATGGTGTGATTATGATTAAATTATTCTTACTCCAAATCAATTGTTAGAGATAAATTCTGGATACGAGTTCAATCATGTTTTTCTCATGATTTAGAATTGCCTTTGGCGTTGAATGCTGGTTTTTCATTGTTAACTATAAAATTGGATATTTATTGTGATTTGTTAAAAGAAGATAGAATTAATGATTTGGTTTTATACGTGTGAGCGGAGAGGAACATACATTAGATTTGTTTTAACAAACTTTCACGATGATATTTTCCGTGGTAACAGATTTAGCTTTCAGATTATCATGAAGACTTTTTGGGTAAAGTCAATGATCATGAATATATGTTGATACGAGTTAATGGGTGTTGATTCTGAAACCTTAGTATTTTGTCATATGATTAAAAAGTACCATTAAAATTTATCGTCTTCGATAGTTAATTCATTGTTTTCATATTTTTTCCGCCTGCTTCAATTTTAGTTCCATAAAACAATTCACAACTTTTGGAAACTAGGTTAGGGTTTAATCAACTTTGGATCATTTAGTTTTCCTATTAAAAAACACAAGTCCCTATGGGTCCGACCTCGCACTTGCATTGGTATACTTCAATCCGATTCGTGCGCTTGCAACTACTCCCTCCGTCCCCAAATTTTAGTCCCAGTTCTATTCTAACCGGAAAAAAAAACTATTTGTAACTTTGAATCGATAATGAATTCTATATTCAATATGGATCTTGTTTGATAGATCTCAATTAGTTCTATTACACAATGTTTTCAAAATCACGTAAAACAATGTAAATTACGAGATATAATCAATTGAAAAATGGCACGAACTCCAAAAAAAGACTAAAATTTGGGGACAAAGGGAGTATAATAAATTTCTCAACATGAGTATTTTAATATTGTGAGTTTTTTAACCTCAAGGGGTTGGCAAAGTGGTCTTGCCTTGGGATTTAGGGGTTTGCTCCCACCTAAGGTCTCAGGTTCTATTCCCCTTGGCCACTAGGGGTTATGCCCGGTCGGTACCAGGGCCCCGGAATTAGTTGAGGTTCCTGTTATAAAAAAACATTGTGAGTATTTTAATAAAAAGTGTTAACCACAATCAAATTAATTAACGTGTAATTGATATTGCTGGCATTAACTTTTAGAGAACAAATGTCAGCGCGTAGGGTTGGCAATGGGGACGGAGTGAGGCCGGAGACCACAATCCCCACCCTCGATCCCCGAATCCCTCACCCGTCTCCATCCCCGCCCCGATCCCCAATGGGGATAAATTTTTTTTTTTTTGATAGGCAAAGAAATTTTATTAATCACTGAAAACATATTACAATGATTAAAAGGACCCTTGGAAAAAACGGCATCACAACGAAAAGCGGACATCCCAACTAGGTTGGCACCCCCGAGATTCGACAAT
>JAXBDA010001943.1:0-48162 GCA_036023075.1 Gaultheria prostrata | reverse complement strand
ATGACAGAGCCTCCTAAAGAGACCTCTGGCAGTGCGAAGAATGAAGGGAGCCCATTGGTGACTCAAACTAATGCTCCACTAAATATTTGCCCTATTAAGTTGGATGGTTCCAACTATTTGATTTGGTATCAGAGCAGGGCCCATTCCACTCCACATTAAAAAAAAAAAAATCCACAATCCACACCCCACGACAGACCAGCAAAAAAAGGCTGCACGATGATAGGACCCAAAAAGTGGCCACACGTGACAGACCTCAAATGCAGCTGCACGTGAGGGGGGATGTTAAGAAATATTGTCCCACATTGCTTAGAAGAGGAATGGGTGATCACTTAATATATGTTGGGACCTCTCCACTTATTGCCAATTGGTTTTGAGTTGGATGTTTCCACACTTCACAACTTGGAAATTGATGGATATTAGTCTATAATCCTCGTGAATAAGTTCTTAAACAGTTGTAAGCTTTCAAACTTGGTCCCCATTCAGGAATTATGTTTTTTCTTTTAGGTTAAGTTGCTGTAGTTTTTTACAACCGTTCTTTATAAGCTTAGACAAGAGATAATTCTAATTGCACTTGCATGGGTTTAAAACGTATGGTTAACAATTGCATATTCCGAAGTCCATTGTTTTCCTCTCCTGCTGTGTCCTACTATTTGATCAGTAATTATTTTAGGACATGTTCTCAGATTTTTTGCCTCAGCAAATTGTTTGCTCTTGTGGCGTGGATTTGTCTGGTTGTAAACTCTAACTACACCAATTGGAATCTATTTCGTTTCTTTCTTGTATTTTCTCCTCTCCACAATTAAATGCATGAGGGTATGCACATCAAAGAAAGGGACCATTAAAAAACAAAAGAACAAAAACCTAACAGTGAGTTCGATATACTCTGTTGGCCTATAGTTTTATATAGCTTAAGCATTAGCAGGAAACTGGTCCTTCACAGTGCATCAGTCCCAGGAAGTCCCATTATGAAACTCTGAGGGTTTACTACCCTACTGTGCTCTGTTTGCCTTCATACTTGTTAGAGTTTGGCTCACATTGGTTAGTTAGAACCTCCAAAGCTAGTATATGAGCCTGGGCGACCTCTCCACTCATTGCCAATTGATTTTGAGTTGGATTCTTTAACATGGTATCAGAGTTAGGCTTTTGAAGGATTTTGGACAAAACTCTCTTGGTTATTGCCCCGTTGTTTGTGCCGTAAGTGCACCATGTTTCGTTATGATCCCAATGCTGTGGATCCGTGCTTTACCTCTCCACTCACGACTGTACTTGGAGAGCAAGTGCACCATGGGTCGCACGTGCGGGGGAGTGTTAGTTTGTCCCACATTGGTTAATTATAACCTCCAAAGCTAGTATAAGAGCTTGGGCGGCCTCTCCACTCATTGCCAATTGGTTTTGACTTTTGAGTTGGATGCTTTAACAATACTTATTCATCTACACTATGTTTCCTGTGTGTATTTGTTCCCTTCTTAGTCCTTTATCTCTGCATGTGTAGGGTGATGTTGCATGCAGATAGGGTTTGAGAACTTGATATACAGTCTTTTGCCGGCATTGTGTTTTTAGCACTGTCTGTACTAAAAGTTGTGAGCTAGTCCAACAATTGTATAAATAGATTGTTTAGCATCACAGAGCTTAAATATCATACTCCCTCTATCCCATTTTAGTATGTCCCAAAATGTTAGTCTTTTATGAAGAACCAAAGAGAAAAGTATTAAGATTTCCAAAACTAACCCTCATAAATGTTTAATAGTAATTTTAAAAGTGAGAATCAAAGGACACTAGTGGAAATTGGAACCAACTTTTTGTGGGGACATTCCCTAAATGCATGTCCCCTTAAAAAGTTGAAAACCCCAAAAGGAGACGGAGGGAGTAGAGGTTATATGCTAGGAATCTAGGATCTGAAACTGAATTAATAACCATTTGGAGCTACTTCAAAATTTCTTTTTGGTAGTGACACTGGCAATAATTTGAAGTAGAAAAGGAAATGTCTTGTGGGGCTTCAACTTCTCTAATCAGACCTTCCTTCAATCCGATTGAGCTACCAAGTGGATCTTCCCTCGCCTGAGCTCCTCACTTGCGCATTGGAGCAACCACGTTAGCACCACACTGGACCGTTGGGTCCAGGACGGTACTCCGACGATCAAGTCAGTACTTGTAGGAGAAGATGAAGGAGAAACTCATATCTAGGGTTTAGGGTAGAAATGTGTGTACCTTTCCTCGGGCTGAACATTACCTTATATAGGGAGTGAGTGACTTGCTCTCCAAGTACGGTCGTGAGTGTCACGCGTGGTAACCGCTCGACTGACGTCATAGTGACTCTTGCAGTCGAGTAGGTTACATGCACATGCCTCCAATGGAACGGAGACAAGCGTCCTAGGCCGTTCAGCTGACGTCATTGCCATGATTACAAACTATAAAGCACCGACACGGCTCGGTGTCAGCGTATCGCAGTGTCCCGACACGGGGACACTGGGACACGGCGGGGACACGGCTGGAAACGTGTCCCGACACGCCACGTGGAGGGGGACACGCCTGACATGCTTTTTAAGAAGAAGAAGAAGCGTGTCCCCCACCGCGTGTCCGTGTCCCCATTTTTTTAGAATTACCGTGTCCCCGTGTCCGTGTCCGTGCATCATAGATTACAAACAACTTTTGGCACATGGGTGGTTATTCATGCACACCGTGCCTATGCTGAGTCAGATGCACATGCTCTTCAACTATATCACCTTCCGGTCATAGTGCCATGGGTGCGGCGCTGCTCTGACATAGCTTTAAGAATATAAGCCGTCCGAGAGATGTTACATTCAATCCGTCGGCCCATTCTGGACCATACGAGCCTTTATAAATGGACTCCCATTAGGATGCCCGTCCATTCCCTCCATCTTTGACCTCTCAGCCAAATGATATGGAGGTTTCCAAATCTCTTCTAATCAACCCATCTGGTTTGGGGTGAGGGTCCGGATAAACCGATCCCTACATGTCTGCATACTGCAACCATGCAATGCAACTTTCTTGGAAAATTCTGATTGCATCAATCATGTGAAATTTTGTGCATGTTACGGGTCCAATATGTTGTAAGCATTACTCAGTGTTTTTTATTTTGACAGTATGAGAGCAGAGATTAGCAATCATCTGGATGATGGATGTTAATCCATGTTACAGTTAGCTGCAATTCATTCTATCTGATTGTTTCAGGACATTTTTTAGGTTCCTGTTATGATGTGTGCTGAGGATGGTTGCTTCCCTGGACTGTATTGCTCAAGTATTCTCAGTAAACCATGGCTTTCTGATGGATACACAATGATTTTATCTTCTTACTGGCATAGCACTCAAGCAATTATCTCGGTCCATGTGCTGAGGTATGTACTAGGGGCTCATGTTTCTCAATCTCATCAATGTGGAGATCCGTCTCATTGTATATCTAGCCGCCAGAGTCCACGCAATGTGCATGCAACTTAAATTAGGTAAAATTATCTTATTTATTTGTCTTAGCAATGATAGAACAAGCGACCAAACCTTGGAAAACAATGGTATGACACCCGAAATTTGAAAATTAGCATGTAGTGTGTCTGTTTACACTGAAAGTTAAAGGAAATAAAAATGAGACACGTACAAAAATATTTCTAAAGAGATACAACCAATATGGAGAGATAGTATTCAGTCACCAATATTTATTATGGTAGCTTATTTTTCCTTTTTTGAGGTTGCTGAAAAGATATTACCCAAAGCTTTTTCTCATTCCAACATTTTACCCAACGGTTAGTAGAATCTAAATAGCAATGTCTCCCTTGGCCTCCATGAAAATTTTGGTTTTGAAAAAGTGCATAGGCGTATGCATATAACGTGCACGTGAGATTCATCTGTTTGTCTAGTGTGACTTCTGCTATTAGCCTAATGATCCGCAAGATCTGGAAAATGAAAATTAAAACCTGGAGGTCTTATATTTTTAATGTTTTTGCAACACATATGGAGGGGATGGCATTCACCAACAAACCAAAGAATGAAAGAGAGAAAGGACAAAGTGTATAGAGGCACATACTGTGGTTGCCACAATCAGTTCCTGGACTCGATCGATATGGGAAATTGCTTATGCGATTTGGAAATAGTCAGTTTTGGTTGACTCAGATCTGTGTTTACTATTGGAAACTCCCCACAGTTCTCAATTTATCTGATCCAACAAATTTCTATCTAAGCATGATCAAAACGAAGAATTCTCATGGTGTCCTGTTCTGCCACGGGTTGACGAAGGGTGAAAATCAATAACTGGTCGGAAGTTGTAACCAACATGGGACTGGAATAAAGTGTGTTTTGTCTTGTGCATACGTGGTTAGTAGAACACTTTTAGTGGTTTCCTTTTTATCTTTACAGTTACAGTTAACTGAAACAGATTCTAATAGGATTATGTTAAAGCTCTCCAATATACTGGGAAATGAAATTTCAGCTGGCTTCGCCATTTGCTTATTTTATAAATATATTTTAACTCATCAAATGATGTACATATACAGTGGGAAAGTAGTACGAATCAGCCCAGGTGACACAGATTTTTCATGGAATGTTCTTACACTAGACGGGGACAATTGTGTTGCTGGTAAACAAAAATGCTGTTGTTTTCAAAATTGTTCATTTTATGGGAAACTTTGATATCAACTTAAACTCTTTTTTGCCCCCCATGAAGTTTGTAGCAGTCCAGTAGACGTTCCTCAAATCAAATACGGTTGTCTTGATGAGGAGTCATCTACCGTTCCATCATGGAGTTGGTCAGATATTTCAAGCCCGATATCAAGATGCTCTGAGAAGGTTTCTTGTCCTTTTCTGCTCAAACTGGCTAGTTCATGTGGCATTTTTCATTAGATGTTTATATCTGAGTGGACCATGTATATTGCTACAATCTTATCCAGATTGGGACTTTGCTGTCATCTCTTCAGTTTAGCGTGATAAAGATTCCTGTCAAGGGTGTTACTGAGAACCTTTCCAAAGGTATGGTGTACCTACATAATAAATATCTTGCATATTTCTTTGTAGTTTCCAATCTTACCTTTTACTCATGCGTCATGCAGGTTCATCCTTCAAAAGTCTATTTTTAGCTGATTCTTAATCTTGCTAGAGGTCTTTGTGAATTTGCAGAAACTTTTAATTTTCGATTTTTAGATGCCCTCCTTAGTTTGTCAATATTACCACATGCCTAGGATCTCTCTTTTGTATGCCAATGTTCCCGTCTATGAAGCACCGACACTTCTAGAGGTCGCCGTATCGGCGTATCAGACACGTGGGGGACACGGCTGAGGGACACGGAAGGGGTCAAACTGTATTTTTTTTGAAAATTTTGGGGGTCAATCTGTAATTATTAAATTTTTAGGGGTCAAATTGTAATTTTAAAACTTTTTTGGGGGTCAAACTGTAATTATTAATCTTTAAAAAATTTAATTTTTTAAATATTTATATGTATATTAATATATATATTGCCGTGTCCCCCGCCGTGTCCGTGTCCCTTTTTTCAAAATTGCCGTGTCCGTGTCCATATCCGTGTCTGTGTCCGTATCCGTGTCCGTGTCTGTGCTACATAGGTTCCCGTCATTGTCAACTGAGTGGTAACATTGCAATTTGCATATCCATTACCTAGGCTGGTTGTAGCTTCTTTTTTTTTTTGGATCGGCTAGGCTGGTTGTAGCTGGCCATGATTTGTTTTTTGTTTCCGTAAGTGGGCTGTGTTGAGCCCTCATTGTGTTTTCCAATTTGATTGAGCTCTTAGACTAGTTGGCTGTGTGGGAGTATAGCTTTCTACTTGGGCTTGCATGTGGAGTATATCGGATCTTACCTGTTAAATTGCATTAATGGCTTTTGTAAATTGGTTTCATTTAGGTGCCAGAAAACCTTTTGAAGCCATATTTGTATCCTCCAAGTCCAAGAAGAGTGATGCCTGTGATCCACTTATTGTAATGCTTCATGGGGGGCCCCACTCTGTCTCGGTGTCAAGCTTTTCAAAGTCTTTGGCGTTCCTATCTTCAATTGGTTACAGCTTGCTGATTGTAAACTATAGGTAACTCCATTGATTTTCCGTTCTTTTTTGCTGTTTGCCTTCTTTGGAGAGAAATGTATTTGGGGTTAGAATATTACTTGGTTCTGGAAAATGAGCAAAACAGAGTGTGCATGTGCTAATGAAACCTTACAACTTTTTATTACTTTCCAACTTTGAATTAGGTGAGTTGAAGTGCAAACGCTTATTTGGGGTCTGTAGGGGAGAAAAGGCAGGAATGAGAGAGAAAGAACAGGCTTAAGTGATTCCACATCTCACGCGGACTTATATTAATAGACCAATAGAATTATAGAAGCACAAGAATGCCCAATATAACATAAAATAAGTAATACAAGTAAATACCTCTCACTATCAGTGTGAATGCTTTGACATTTTTCTGATTCAAGCAAGAGGCTTGGATGATGATGATAATAACTGCAAAGATATGAAACCACCCTCTTTGGGATGATGGTTAGAAGGGTGAAGATAGAGGAAAACTGAGCAGCACATACTCGAAATTGTTTGCAGTTTAAAAAGATGCTAATTTATTCACAGTGGGCATACTTCGAATCTCCTAATGGACTGGAATGTTGAGGTATCGTGTGGATTTACCTCATTTGGGATTGAGACTTTGAAGAGTGAAGTCATAGCATTTGAGACTTTCCTATGGGCTTGTCCTCAAGCCTCACATTTAGATACGATTATTGCCCTACACTTTATACGCAATCAGTCATTTTACAAGACAGGTTCACCTTGATCGATTTAGTACCCTAAGTTTCAGCCTTCCTTGGTTATGGATTCACTGTAGACATTCTGTAGCGCAATTCGCAGCACTAGTAGTTTAGGCACACCGGACTAGTAGAACTGCTTATTAGCATAGCTGGTGAAGGTTGAGATTCGAAGGCATTTTGTCCTGCTATATGTTTCTTGGAAATTCATTGTACAGGCATTCTTTCTAAATGTAGATCTTTTGCCTTTCAAGTTTCAGTTAAATTTTTTTACATTTCTCCAATAAGTTGACAACTCAGCTTTTCCTGCTCTTCAGGTTGCATTACGTTTCTAAATTTCTCCCTCTCATAATGTGTACTGAGTTTAGAGTGGGACTGATGTGTCATTGTACTTCTCGGACCTTACACGAGATTCTGGACAATTTTCATTTTTCAACATCATCCCCCTTGCTCTATATGGGGGAGTGACTTCTATTATTCTTTTGTGTAGTCTTACAATTAAGTGAAATGCTGTTCTTCATTCTCACATGTTCGGTTATTTTCCTCAGAGGTTCATTGGGGTTTGGTGAGGAAGCATTGCAATCTCTCCCTGGGAAAGTTGGGTCACAGGTACTGCATAATACTGCACTTTGCATATTAAAATGTGCCACTACTGCATTATACTGCACTTTGCCAGGACAACGTAATAATTGCATCAGTACCCCATAATACACTGCTGTTTTTGCATGCAGGATGTCAATGATGTGCTCACTGCCATTGATTTAACAATTGACATGGGACTTGCAGACCCTTCCAAAATATGTGTGCTTGGTGGTTCTCATGGCGGATTTTTGTCAACCCACTTGATTGGTCAGGTGAATAGCTTGTCCATTTATTTTACTAGAGTGATATTGAAGGTGTATATAATCCCATTGCGACTAAGTAATGAATTAGTAGTACCACATCACCCAAGGTATTATATATCCTGGGTGAAGGTATTATATATCTTATGTCCTGCGGGATTTCAATCCGACGGAGATATAAATCAGACAGTAAAAGTTTAATTCAAACATCAGTTATGTGGTCCCCTTGTTTATGTAGTCCTACTCTGAGCTCAAGATGTAGGTAAACGAAGGTGCCCTGGTGTCGTATTCTGCCATGAATCCTTATTTTACACTTTTGTTTTTCATACACTGCTTGTATAATTTAGGGAAACTGAACTAAGAAGTTTCAGGCATGTACAACGTATACCAATATTTTATAAAAGTAAGGAAGAATGGACATTGGGGACAATGTAAGGTAAATGAGACCAATTATAACTGGGTTTTGCATAGGCTCTGAAAGACATGATTGAATATGGTTTGATGGGGACTTATACTGCTTAAGCAAGAGAAATAGTTAATCATTATATCTGTATCCGACATTCCGAACCCAAATAATTAGACAATGCTTCGTTGAGTTGAGTTCTCTTGCATACATTTCTCCCACTCCCCTCTACCTTTTATTCAATCATTGACCTTCAGGATGGGCACTTGAACTCTTCAAACGATAAATATGCATTTGCTTCCATTGTGTTCATAGCCTAATATAGCTTAAGTTTTGGGTAAAAATTTGGATCTACCATGGAATTGGAGCTCAGATTGGGGGGAGGTAAGCCTATCGGTCTGTATTTTTTTCTTCGTATAGAATACATTCCTCTGCATGTGAATATGTGCATCCCCTTGTGCTAGATGGGTATTCAAATGAGGTTGGGTTGGAGAGCTTTGCATGCATTACTTTGACTCTTTTTCCAACAGCTCATGCTTTTGGACCTGGTGGTCTTACATGAAAATCCAATGAACAAGGCCACTAATAGGGTCAATTTGTGTGGTGTTTACTGTCGTACACTTCTGAGATTGGATTTATAGGTTCTAAAAATAGATTTTGGATTCTTAAGCTGTCCAATACTCAGTTTTGAAATGCTTAAATTTTGCAGGCACCAGATAAGTTTGTCGCAGCAGCTGTAAGGAATCCTGTTTGTAACCTTGCTCTGATGGTTGGTACCACGGATATTCCTGATTGGTGCTTTGTAGAGACCTGTGGAAGTGAGGGGAAATCTATCTTTACGGAAGCCCCTTCTTCTGAACAACTAAAACTTTTACACAGCATGTCTCCTATTTCACACTTGTCGAAGGTATGTTGTCAAGATAGTAGTTAATTTTACGTTGTGAACGGATTTATGTGCTCCTTTTATAGAGGCATGCAGTGGAATTCAGATTTTGGTCATTGTTTTGTCTTATTTTCTTCTCTTTGTTCTTAAAGAATTGAGGGGTACTATAAGTCTATAACTTGACATGTCCTTGCTGTTGTACAACACTAATAGAACCATGTAATCCCCAACTGATGCCTGTATGGGTGGGGGAGAATTGAAACTTAGTTGCATGGAGCGGGGGGCATGGGTTATGTAGAATCTCCCTAGGCCCTATTTGGAACCCGAATTTGGCACCTGGATTTGTAATCCCGGGCCCACTTTAATCCGGCGTCTGGGAGAAAAATGTGGAGGTGGATTTGCATCTAGGGGTGACTCAAATCCGGGAGAAGGGTTGGTAGTTAACGCTAGGGGTACACCTTTTGGTGGTAAAATTGGGGGTAGTGGGAGATGATTTTGACAATAGTGCTAGGATGTTAAAAAACACCCCTATTGATAACCGATTGAGCTGATTTTTCACATGGACATTCAAAATATTAAATAAACATCCTCGAATAAAAATCAGCTCAATTGGATACCCAAAACCAGTAGAAGTATTTTATAAGTTTGTTAGCCTTAGAGGGGTGTATTCAATTATATAACTATTTAATTATTTTTGCCAAAATAAAGTCCCATTATTTTATTGTTCAATTTTTTCATCAAAAATAAATTCACATTATAAAATATGAATGTGCACTTCACTTTTATGCACATTCATATATATAATAAATTTTATAGACATTAAAAAACACATAATTTCATTTTTAATTTTTTTGGGAAAAATATTTTTTGTAATAAAAATAGTATATAGACATTTTTCATATCAAATACAATTATTTAATAACACAATTAATTACAGTATTTAGATGAAATACTCATGTGGAGGCAATTAAGTCTTTTGACAACTTAGTCCATCGTATCCACCTCCCAAATCCCCCTTCTCAAAAAATCATCCAAACACTGGATATACAATCCACCCTTCTTATGAGGTGGGCCCACCCTCATTACAAATTCACCTGCAAATCCACCAAAATCATCTCCGGCATCCTAATGGGCTCCTAGGTAATATTTAATGAATAAATAAATATATATCAATAAATTTATATACTGTACATATGTTTTATAGTAGCAATTACAGCGTGTATAATTTCATGTTATATATGTAAATATGAATGAGAACTGATATCCCAATATATGGACTAACCACATAGATATTAGTAGAATACATGACGAGAAAGTCAGTCCTAAGTCTCTCTTACTTTTTTTTTTTTTACTTCTTCCTTGCATATATTCTGAAAGAGAAGTGAGAATTCCGTCCTTAAGATTGGTGGGGAAGCTCCCATCCTATATAGGAGCGGGTTCCCTTTTGGATGGGAGCAAGCTCCTATCTAGGGAGCGTGGATTTGAGCTCCCATGTAGGGAGCGCATCCATTTGAGAAGGATCCTGCTTCTAAGAATTGAAGATTGCTATATATGCACAAACTAAGAAAGTTTTTCCACGGAAATGTCCTTGCTATCATTGTGTCACTAATATGATGAACTTTGTGCCATGATAGAGTAAAGGCATTGTTGTTGCCACAACTGTAGGCAGGTTTAAGGCCAAAGTAAATTTGGAAGATAATGAGAAAGAGAAGAAGGTTTGGGATTAATTTGGAAGATAATGGGATACGCCAGTTTTCTTCTATTATAATTTTTCTTGCCAGTAAAGAGTGCATGAGTGAACAGGCTCTATGCTATTATCTTTACTGATTTTCAAATAGCCAACACTAGACAAACGTGTTCTTTTCATAAAGGGACATTTCTTAATGAGATTTGATAATATATTCCATGAAATTGAAATTATTTGCAGGTCAAAACACCTACGCTTCTCCTTTTGGGAGCTCAGGATCTTCGCGTTCCAGTTTCTAATGGATTACAAGTAAGACTTCATACCCTCCTCACAATTTGAATACATCATTCCTGGTTGGAGATGGGATAAAAATGTTCTTTTCCTCGTGGGAAGCTCTCGTGTATCTCTCTTGATTGGCCATATAGTTATGTTTTTGCATCTCCCGACTGAACCATACATATGTATCTGGACGGATGTTCTGCGGTTTCAGATCATTCCCTGAATGCCTTGTACGTGTGTTTTTATGTTATTGAACAGTTTCTTTAAACTTCCAAGTACATCGGTCTTCCTCACCCATATCTTTCCTTGTTGAAAGCCAAGACGGCAATTGTTGATTGCCTTGGTCTGTCATTCTTCCCATATTAGCTGCTGCATGGTGATTTGTGAGACACCCTTTATGTTAGTGATGTACAACCGGGTGGAGATTACTGGGCCAATTTGTTCATCTTTTTATATCACTAAAGTCGGTCATGGTTAAAGGTTATGTGATTTATAGACCAGATGAATTGCATCAAGGAAATTAGTCGGCCTTCTGCCTATGTGTGTTGTATCCTATCTTTTTATTTTTCTACTTCAGTTCTTTTTCCAAAAAATAATTGAATGCTCTTATGTATGAAATGTGAAGTATGCGCGGGCACTAAAGGAGAAAGGAGGAGAAGTTAAAGTGATTGTGTTTCCCAACGATGTTCATGGAATTGAAAGGTAATCTTCTCTCCCACTGTGGTGCAGGAACTTTAATATTCTAACCAACTCGCAAGCTAAATCTCTCAGGTCGCATTATGTTTGGTTCATGTTTCTGTTTTTTGCAGACCGCAATCTGACTTCGAAAGCTTCCTCAATATTGGAGTGTGGTTCAAGAAGTATTGCAAATAAGTAAGAGACATTTCTGATCAGACGAGCTATATTGTTCAAGTAAAAGGTCCTACTTGTCACTGAAAGTTGATTGGATTTACTTGCTTTTTACCTATTTCTTCACCATCTCTGGGGAGATGATGCTCAATGCCTCGAGTCGATCATGTTAAACTCTTGACCTGGATTTCAGCCTTTTAATGTGAATTGCCTTTTGATTGGTAATGAATGACAAAGTTATTATCTACCATACTTAAGTATGAGTATATATTTTTCCGGTTTTTTCAAAACATCTTGGCACCGATAAACTGTTTCATAAAACTCGTTTGGATACAAGTATGGCTCTACAATGTATATAAAGGGAGTATAAAAACTGATTCACAAAACTCAGTTGATTAGATTTGTTTGAATGTAACTACAAGAGTATGATATATTTATGAAGGGAGTAAAGAGAAGGTAGGTACCCTACGTAGCACCTATACAGACACGCGACGCGACACAACATGGCATGGCACGGACACGTCAACATGCAAATTCTAAAAACTTGGAGGATATGACACAGTGACAAGTTTTAAAAAACGTTTATTTATGCTGTTGTAAGAATGGAAAATAAAAACTAAGGCTCTTAATATAAATATGTTGACACTATATCTTTACATTATTAACAAAGTAATATTCCAGCATAAAATTGCTTATCATCTATGTGTCTTATAATCAATTAATCAAACTTGTTACAAAAAAGAAAGACTTTCCTGAGCTTTTAAGTCTTTAACTAAATGTGTCTTGCAAGGGCCATAGGGTATCTGAGTATCACACGAGTTTCCGGAGCATTTTTTTAAAGCGTCCCCAAGTGTTCTAACAAAATCGCTGGGACACTTAAGATTTGAGTGTTGGACATGTGTCCGGAGAGTTAGTGTCTAACTAGCGTCCAAAACCAGTACATTACTTCCAACGAAGTGTTCGTATAGCAGGTACCTCACTGTATAGCTGGTTTTCATTTTTATTATATCATTTGAAAATCTGTGCGCGTGCTATAGTACTGCTTGTCATTATGCTAATTCAAGCAGTAAAGTAATAAAGTAAGGAAAATTCGTGAGAATAGAAGTTAGGGATAGATATTATCTCTTCTGCCTTTAATAAAGATACAAAGTGAGCCATCAACCTTTTTGTCTGCATCAAGTTATTTAGCTGAGATAACCCTAGTAAGAATACAAAATGACAATTTATCCTCAAAGTTGAAATTAGGGGTCTGTATCAGAATAAACAACGAACATGAAAGTGAAATGCAAATCTATATTATTGTCTTGTTATTGGGCCAATGTGGATTTTCTCACCACATTGAACTTTTTTAAAGTAATGACAACACCATCTTGTTGCTTGTTATCTTGGTCTTCATTACTTTTGTTCCCATCCACATATTTTGTTAGAGTTAACCATATACTCCCAACCATAGCTTGTTTGCTCTCTCAACTTATATGTATGTTTGTTAAATGGGAAAATGACCGACATTAGTTCCTGTATAACTTTGATCAGTTTGATTTGAGCTGTATTTTTTTTTTTTTTTTGGTCATGGATTTGCGATTTGGAAGGGCAGCAGGTAGATGATTTATGTCGATTTTTTTAATTATCAAAATATAAATCCAGTAAACTCGCAGGCCCGTCCCTGAGTTTTTGAGGGCCCTAAGCGAGATTTGAAAAAGGGGCCTCTTATTTTATTATATATTGTTTGTTTGAAAAGTAACAAGCTTACCTCGTGGTTCAGTACTAAGATGACCGAGTTTTGAGCTAAAGGTCGCGTTTTCGACTCTCAGCGCCTTCAACTCAAAGCAATTTTTTTGTAAAGCTTCATAAAAAACACGAAGGGGCCAAGGATTGAACTCGCAACCTCTGGTCTAAAACGGAGATGTGTTACCAACACGCTACAACCATAGTCGACCTTGAGCTAAAGCGAGCATTGCGGCCGATTTAGGCCCCAAAAAAACTACGAATTTCAAGGGCCTCATATTTTAGTACCCCTAAGTATCTTTTGTAATAGAAAAATATTTCATCATTTTAGGGTTACTTATTATTGATGAATAATAGTATTTACTTTTGGAAGTGTAATTTACCTACTTACATTTGACTGTACTTATTAAGATTTTGAAAAAGACCTTCTTTTGATTTTCGTTTTAAGCCTCCAAAAAGTCAGGGTCGGCTCTGGCTACAACTGCCGGATGGTAGAATGTTTGACATACATTATATTTAATATATCCCTTTATTTGGCGCCCTATTATTGAACCAAAAACCGGAGGCCCTAGGCAGCCGCCTGGTCGGCCTATGCCCAGGGCTGGTCCTGTAAACTCGAATCTGTGAGCTGGGAGAATAGTAATTCTGCCAGGATATGTTAATTTTGGTGTGTTGAAAGCATTTTTGGTGTTTAATCTTCATATGTGTGTTTTAATAAAGGTGTATATTTACAATGTAGTACTCCCATAGAAGAATTTGTCTATTCAATTCATCAAAGTATCTTTCAAGATACTGGGAATCATTAATTTCATAAGCTGTTGTTGTTACTTAATTATAGGAGAAACATCAACTTGTCTTGTTCAACTCATGGTACTTAGGATGCTTCCTTCTTGATTGGGTGCAAAACCTCCTAGGTGCTATAAACACTTGCGAGTCTCTTCATACAAGGTTTCGTCTCGACTTTAATCAGCCTCCCATTATTAGATGGTGTGCTAAATTTATTGAGGTATACGTAAGTTGGTTTCAACACAAGTAATATGGAGTATAAAAAACAACTTCCTTGTTCCTAAAACATGCCAAAATGAGATAAATTTGACAGTAACTGCAACTTGCAAATTAATTAATAGGATTTAAGGAAGCTTCCTTCTTGATCAGCCTCGAAACCTCGCAAGTGATATAAATTCTTGTAGCTCTATTCATACAGGCTTCGTCTTGACTTTAATTAGCTCCCTATTATTGAAAAGAGGGATTGATCCTCTTAATATTAGTCAAGATATATATAAGTTGGTCCTGACACTCGAGTTATCTACGCTGTATTGTAAAAGCAAGAGATGGCTGAAATTGGAGGCTAGCCACATTTGGATTGATTTTCCAATTTCGCACTTGTTAATTTTGGCATTTTCTCGATTTTCCCATGTCTTGGTAGTTTTTGCTCCACTCTCTTTCATATGTTTTCGTATGTTATATAGATGATTGTGCGGGACTCACTTCGGAGTCTCACAAATATAATCCGAGCCGTCTAATAATTTTAGAATAATTAGTTGGGTGGTCTTGTAAAAATCATTTGAATGAGATAATTGTATATAATCGATCTAATCTTCAATTCTTTCATTCAGAATTTAGGATCCTGAATACTGAATGAATTTTTGGAAAGAAGTTAAACGACCATAGATTTTTAGTTCTCTCTTGATTTGAAACACAGATATTATAAGACCTACGCCCAATTATCAATAAAACTCAATTTATATTCAAAGCCACAGACGCAACATTCGTGCTAACAAGAAAATAGCACCTAGTATATGAAAAACAACTTGCCTTTGTTCCTACAACATGCCAAAGTACTAATCGGTCACTATAGCTTACCATTGGCGAGTAACTGCAACTTGCAAATTAATTAATTGGTTTCTGTCTCTATTTTGATACCCCTAGTGGTCTAATTTTCTACTTAAAAATAATTATAATAAGAAGAAAATGCAATGAAATAGACAGTCCATTGCTCAGCAGCCCAATAATATATGGCATGAAAATCTTTTCTTTCCTTTTTTTTTTTATCGGTCCAACGGCGTCCGTTGATTATTAAATTACTTTTTTTTTTCCTGTGCTAATAATGAAGACAAGGTTAATTAAATCTTTAATTATGTAGTAAAAGACAAGCAGCCTTTTTTCAAACCAATAATGAAACTGATATAGATACGTATTGATCATTAACCATGGTGGGCCTTTGATGCTCAGATTTTGCGGTCTCCAGTAACCCTAATTCTATTTCTGTTAGCAATTCAGGTGCTAGTGGGGATTTGTCATTTGATTGAACCCCACACACTCTCTCTCTCTCTCTCGTGTTTGAGATCGATGGGCAGAAAGAACGGAGTGTTTGGGATCTTCTCGTCGTCTATATGATTGGTTTTTTTTTTGTAATTTTGGTTTATGTTTTAATACTTTTTAAATTTCTTTCGTTGAGATGAAAAATGTGATGTAAATATTTGATCCGTGTCTTATAATGAATAAGAGAAAATAACTAAAAAGACCGTGTCCAAAGCTCCTAAAAAGGTAGTCCAAACCCGGGTGTTACGGAATTGAGAGGGATTAATTTTTTTGACCGTCATTTTCGCCTAACATCATTAAATGGCTTTTACTAAAAAACCCAGTCTTGAAACATGGGTGGAGATTATAATCCCACCATAAGGGCCTGTTTGGCTGGTGGATATGTGCCCGGATATGCCAAGCGGCCGGAGATGTAATCCCGGTCCCACCACAAGTCCGGTCTTTGGCTGGGAAAATGTCCAAGGTGGATTTGCCAAGCGGTGGCACTGTTAGTATTGCAAATCCACCCCTCCAAGCGGGGGTTTGCCCCTGTCGTTGGCAAATCAGGGCTTTTTGGGACGATTGTGCCCCTCCGAATCCACCCCTTTCCCCTTCCAAATCAACCAGAAACAACAGCAAAACCCAAAACCAATTTCATGGATATATTTTCAATTTAATCAACAAACAGAGATCATCAGTAAAATTACATGAATTACAAAAAAATTAACTCCTAAAACTTACGAATTTTTCTACAAAATCACACGAAACCCAGCCCAAAATCGCCGTCGCCGTCGCCGTCGTCCCTTAACCCAGCCCAAAATCGCTGGACTTCGTGAGTTATTGTGGGAGTTTGAGATAAGAGGGCACTACTGATCTTTGAGAGAAAAAGATCGAGAGAGAGATTGGTGAGAGAGGATTAACAGAGTGATCTTTTAGAGAGAGAGAGAGGATTGACGGTGGGAGAGAGAAGGAGAGGCTGCGAAGAGTTCTGGACTAGAGCAAACAACAGTGAAGGGAGAGAGAGTGTTAACGTTATTTACAAAGTTGGAAAAATGATCAAGTGGTTTGCCCGCCACAATATATAGATCTAACAGTATATATTCAATGAGAGTAATCCAAAGGCCAAAATATTATTTTTAATATATAAATGTATGTATTTATTACAATTATTATATATTTATTACGTATTTATTCTAATTATAATAAAATTAATCAATTTTATCAATTAAATTACTAAACTAGGGGCAATTAAGTCATTTGCCCTCTTACCCTTTCATATCCACCCTCCAAATCCCCCTCCTCAAAAAATCATCCAAACACCTCATTACAAATTCACCAATCTTAGGATATGGGCCCACCCTCATTACAAATCCACCATCAAATCCGTCATCATTACAAATCCACCCAAAATCAAATCCACCAGCCAAACGGCCTGTAAGGTTCTGTACCACAAGGTTTAGATTCTCTCCAGTTTGTACAGATAATTGAGTTTGGATCGCACGTGCAAAGGAATGTTAAAACCTTGTTCTACGACTTCTCTCTAAAACTAATAGAGAGAAATCAAATAAAAACTGGTATCAAGAAAACCTTAATTCTTTTTTTGCCAAAACAGTAAAAATAATTACTCCCTACATATTTTTTGTGGGAGCTGAGAGCAAAAATTCTAATCATGCCTAACATGTGCCGTGTTGTATAATCTACCTATTTACTTCTGTGTCTAGCGTGATCGCACCTTATCGGCCCAAATTTATTAATACAATAGAAGAAATAAGCAAGAGCTGCATCACATAGTTTTAGTACGTCTTAACCGGGTTTACACTCAATTATCAATTCTTTGCAAAAAATTTCTCAAAATTTGGAAGTTGAAAAGATTATAAAATAGTTGATACAATACATTATATTTCTTACCAATTGTTATCTGTTATCTTTTGAACTCTTCATTTTGTTAGTTTCACTATTTATGTCTATTTGATATTCTAATATCATCCATTTTTTATAACAAAGAAATGAAAACACGTTCAAAACTACTGAAGTTAGAAAGCTCAAGTAAGAGAAAGACCCTTGACCTAGTTCAGATGCCAAGAAAAGACGGAAAATGATGAGAAAATCAACTTTTCCTTATGTTTTGGGATGTTCAATTACTAGAAAAATAATAGGATCTACAAACTTTTCCCACCTGAACTCACTCTCCCTGAAGATGCATCCGGCAAAAAGGAAGGAATGTACTGTCGTGGGAAAGTTTACTCCCGCCAATAACACTTTTCTCCTCTTGCTAAAGTTTATTCTCCTTATCTCAGTAGTGGTCTTCCTACAAAAATTCTTTGTCAAGTGAAAACTTACAGGAAAGTCAATTTTTCTTTCATTTTTTATTTCACTTTTCTCGGGATTAAGTTTCCTACGTAACATTCTTAGCAAATGAACGGAACCTAAAGATACGATAGAGCCAAAAGAAACAAGAAAAAAAAAAAAAAAATTGTCGGGGTCATTGAACCACGTTAGCAATCTAGAAGAACTATTCAAATTTTTTTTTTTTTAGAGAATAGAGAGAATTTATTAATCACTGCGCAATACCGGTACAGCAGACCTAAATGATGTAACCGATCACAATGCAGGGAGACCTGCAAGGCCATTGTTTGTAGAAAGAACTAATCTCATTATTATTACACCAACACCAACTGATCACAACGCAGGGAGACCTGCAAGGCCATTACGAACTATTCAATTGTTTATAGAAGAACTAATCTCATTATTACACCAACAACATTACACCGCGAAGTCGTGATTTATCGCGATTGCATCACTGATTTCATAACGACGATCCAATTCAACTCACCCGTGTACCCTATCGTGCTGGCTTTTAAACCGGCTGTGCTCGTGCTGCCCGTCCAATTTTACACTTGTAAAACTTGGTCCCAAATTCTCCACACACACAGCCTTCCTTAAAAAAAAAAGGGGAAAGTCAACCTAAAACTTCCTAACAAAATTAAAAACAAAAATACTATAGGTACGCCCTTTGGTACACACCAAACGTACATCACATTGTGTGGGACCCATTTTGAAGACCTACGCAAATAATCGAAACCGTTCAACCATTTTGGATATCAGTAAGGGCCGGATCACTTTCCTCCATGAATTTGCCGGGGAAAAAACAAAATGAATCGATATCCGAATGAGCTAAATTTTTGCACCCGTATAACAATATTCCCTCCGTTCCATTTTCTTGGTCCATCTTTCCATTTTAGACAGTCTCAAAATAATTGACCACTTTCCATCTTAGGTTGTCCTATTTTATTAGTTTTCTAATACTATTATTGTAAAGTGTTTCATAAATGCTTTCAAAAAATAGAGTAAAGGAATTTTTATTGGAAAAAAATGTTTGAAATTTAAAATAAAGTGTAGTGATTATATGTCCCCTTAAATAGTTGAATTTCAGAGAGACCAAGAAAATGGGACAGATGAAATATTTTGAATAAATTAAAAATATAATATAATGTTACATGTCCCTTTGAATAATTGAATTCCCGAGGAAAAAAAAAATGAGACAGGAGGTAATATTTTGAATACATTAAAGCTCCGAAATTAGTCTCACACGAATAGTGTGTACATCAATGCTCGGTGAGTTTCCCACACAATTTTATCAAAGATAACATCAAGATTTGATAAAATTAAGGTTAATTTTATCAAATGAGGAAAATATTTGATAAAATCTCAGCTTTTCCAATGCAAAAAAACTGAGATTTTATCAAACATCTTTCTCATTGATAAAATCAAGGGTTGATTTTGATTTTATCACATTTTGATAAAATATTTTCGGAAACTAGGCCAATTGGCCAGTTCAAAAAAAAAAAAAATCTCTCGTTGGAGAAATTTTTTAGTGCCGGGTGCGTATTGCCCACATGGTACCTGCTCGGCAATCTCAGCTGTCCATAACGCGATCCAACGATAAAGAAGAGGAGAGAGAGAGAGAGAATCAATCTCGGCCGCCCAAATCGACCATACAAAACACTTTTGGACGGCTAAGACTTTACTCAGCATGGACACATGTTACCCATTCGGTACCCAAAATTTTTTCCACTCAATGACTATATTAAACCGAATGTTTTATGTCCAGTCATATGTTTCGCATGCGGGTGATTTGTGGGTCTCTTTTACTTATTTGGTGGGGCCTACTAAAATAATAATACGCCACGTGGGAATTTTTTAGCCGTCATCTGAAAAAAGACGTGTGCCACAGGACAAAACCTATATATGGAAGGTCCTCGAAGCTCACGTTGGCAGCAATCACCTGAACAGAGAATATACTCCTTGCTGTTGCTTGAGAGGAAATTATTTTTTTCTGACATGCCACTAATTTAAAAAGGAAAATGTTAACGTGTGCCCAATAGGCACACGTTAAGGTTGAAAAAGTGTATTCAAATGTGTGAAAAGTGTATTGAAATATGTAAAAATATATTAAAAAGTGTAAAATGTATATTGGAGTGTGTGTTGTTTTTGTTTGTTTGTGTGCTTAACGTGTGCCTATTGGGCACACGTTAGCAAGACCCATTTAAAAAAACTAAAAAATCAGCTTGTTATGAAAATTGAAACAGTCACTCTCTTCAGGGGCGGCTTCAGGAATCTCATCCAGCGATGAAAAAAATACACAGCATGTGCTAAAAAGAATTTATTTTAACTTCACACAAATAACTCAGCGCTGACCTAAAGAAAATTTAATTTATGTAAAAAAATAATATTTTTTCAGTGTATTTTTTAAACCCAGCGATGTCGCTTGACCTCGCTGGATATCTATTGGAGTCGTCCATAACTCTCTCACAATACATTACACAAAAAATTGTAAAAAGCCACAAAATTAAAAAAACTACCTTATTGGAACACTCCTGCGACATCGCTGGATATCTATTGGAGTCGTCCATAACTCTCTCACAATACATTACACAAAAAATTGTAAAAAGCCACAAAATTAAAAAAACTACCTTATTGGAACACTCCTAAACCGCCCTTAGGTGCAACATGTCTATTTCCGGTTGTATTAGATGCACCTGAGAGATTGTAATCTTTGTTATTAATAAAGTTCTTATTTTTCCACTAAAAAAAAGGTACCGAATCTCTATGAATTTCTCCATTTTTTCTATGAAATTTTGTTTGTATCGAATTTCTGTGAATTATTTGTTTGTCAAAAAGAAAAAATCTAAAAGAAGTTAAAATCTATACATGATTTAAACAATTAACTAAAAAACCTATTTCAAATTTAATGCAGTTTTTGTATTTTTAGTGAACTTAAGTTTTTGTCATAATTTTGTGCTTTTTATACCCCTCATTGGGGCGAACAAACAATTAACAAAAAATTAATGTCAAACTAACAAAAAATTGTTTTTTTTTTGAACTGCAACAAACATTGATTTGATCAGATTAATATATAATCAGAAAATTAGGCCGAACCTATACACAATTTTGGGTGAACTTTGACCCTATAACCAGACAAATCAAGAAAAGGGCCTAATTACAGGTCCATGCAAAAAAAATGGCATTTTTTTACTAGGTAGTAAAGTTCGATAAACATAGTTGTTAATAGAAACTCAAACGAGGCCTAATCTGAGTTATCTTACACGCACCTTGATTATTCTTCTCTTATGTCCGGTCAAAGACAGATCATCCATACCAAGTCTAGGAAATTTTCAAAACATTATTTTTTTGCAACCTTATGAGTTATGAAGAGCAAATCCACAAACCGAGTCTACCGATGAAAACCCGTGGTGCTTTACCAAATATTTGGAGGTCAGACTTGTTGATGGTTATTGGTTGCTAGTTAATTGATGAACGGATGCTTTTGCAAGTCCAAGCTGTCACCAACTTTGCCAAATTGTATCTTGGTGGGATATTAATGGAGTAACAATCAAACTCTTATATGAATTCACAATTGATAATATTATCTGTGAGGAAAAAGTAGGAATTGACAGGTTTAGTTAATCAATCCACCGCGTTGGGATAATATATTTTCGAGGCATAGGTATTTTGTTTTTAGAAAAGGTAGTGAACAACAAAAATAAACAAACAAAAAATAATGTGTCTACCGAGGAAAAATGTTTAGAGCATGTTCTACAAAATTGACTTATTTTATAAATCGATTTTCTTTTGCGTTTTACGATATAATTCATTTTCTCACAATATATCAATTCAAAAAACTGACTTAAGTCGGTTCCTGACTAAAGTGACTTTAGTCAATTCCCGATTTTTTAGAACTAAAAAAAATACTACTCCCTCCGTCCTAAATAAGTGTTCCTTATGAAAAGACGTGCAATTTTCAAACAGAAAGTGCATAATTTTTTCAATTTCTTCGCACTGAATTACTATCTAATTGAGTTCTTTAATTGGTGTGAAGAAATTGAAAAAATTATGCATGAACGAAATTTGTACCTCTTTTTGTAAGAGAGACTTATTTAGAGAAGGAGAGAGTATTTGCTAGTGTATTTGACTCGGTTTGCCGGTGCTTTGGGCTGGATTTAGGGAGGTTAATTTTTCTTTAGTTCTTGTATGTAGCTTGTAGACTTCAACTGACAACCGTGCACAATTGTCTTTGCAAGAGCTTAATTACCAAGTTTCGAATGATATTTTTCCTTCTTTAACTTTCATGTCCAAACCAAGGGCTTGTAGCCTAGCGGTTATCTCCTGGTTCTTCCACAAAAAAGACTAGGGTTCGAGCCTTGACAGAGATGTTTTGGGTTTAGGGCTATGGATAGCTTCTACACCCCCTCTAGACTAACTCACTAACTCTCCCGCTAATCCCCCAATGATGTATATCGAATGGCAAAAAAAAAAAAAAAACCTTTCATGTCCAAATTGAGAAGCCTCCTAGTGGATTTAGGAAAAAAAAAAAAAGGTTTGCTGTAAAACCTATTTATATGCCCGTAAAGTTAAAAGGGTCTTCATGAGCGGAGGATAATATATATGTAATGATAAACAAGCTCGGATATCAATTTACGTATCACAGACAATATTATATGTTTACGGATATCAATATACTTTTTTCGGATATCGATACAGTTTTTACACATCAGCATTTTCCAATGCAGAATTTGTTAACAGAGCATGGGGTTCACATATAGGATGGAAAGTAGGAAAGGACGGACTCAATGGCAGGTTAGTCCGGGTAATAGTCTCATTCAAATTTCAAATTTTACTTTTAACTAATATATTTTTAAAAAAATTACGACTATATAGTTTCGTCCGCCAAACTAAAGAATAGTGTTCGTCCAACCCACAATCGAATTCTCCGTCCGTCTTTGAAAGTAGGAGGATTTTTGGTTGTGCTTTTCATCCGCTTATGTTGTGTGAACTGTGAAGTTGAATTTAGCCTTTAGGGACGGCTATTTTAAGTCTTTCTTCGGAGGAATTATGAGTCTTTACTAGTAAGTCGACACAAAGCCGCGTCACAAGTTGCTGCAAATTTGGATTGAAATTTTGAGAATCTGAACTATTAATTATACTAATATATGATGTAAATTTGAACTGTCTTGTCCAATCCAAAACTCAGTCCTCCAAACCCATAAAAGTAGGTTTCATGATGGAAGTCGAGGGTTAAACACTTAAACCCTTGTTCCGCTTAACTTATTTGTACGACTTTTTGCACTTTTTACACTTTTTATTTTTTTTTGTCTTTAATCGAGTTTTGGTCTTAATTTGCTACAATTTTTTTGATTTTTCTTGTCGAGAAGAATCTAGAAATCTGAAAAGCCTGACGCAAAATTAACGAATTCGGAAAAAGTTTGAATAAAAAGAGAAATAAAAAAATTAGGAGTAAAAAGTTAAGCTGAACGAGTCCTTTAAGTGCCTGATCCTACGTGGTACTCGAACGCTGCACGGGCCATCCAAAATCATGTGGTCGAGCCTATATGGTACCCGACCACTGCATCCGGGCCGTCTAAAAGTGTATCGGACAGCCCAGATGGAAACCCTCTCTCGCCCCTCTTTCTCTCTCCATAATCCCGACCATTGGAAATCAAAATCGAAGACCCAGATTGCGTGGGCGAGTACCACGTGGTACCCGCTCAACATTGAAAAATTGCTTTAAATGGAATCAAGAAGAGTCCTGCTCGTATATACTTCTGATTCCAACAATGATACATGTACAACAAAAGTCGCAAACTTGACTCTAACTCATTTACATGGTGTATGGAGCCCACTCAAGTACGAATGGGCTCCACACATCATGTGAATGTATTGTAATTATGTTGGAGTTGAGTTACTCCCTCCGTCCCAAATTCCTAGTCCTTCTTTCCATTTTTGGATGTCCCAAAATGTTTGTCTCATTTCTTAAAACATCAATCAAAATAGGGACACTTTCCAGTTTTACCCTTAAAAAGTACTTTTTCCATCTCAATTGGTTTTTTCATTATCTTTTATTTTATAACGGTTCTTATGATTTTGAAAACTTTGTATAATAAAACTAATTGATATCTATCAAACAAGATCCATATTGTATATGTTTTGAGTTTCATATAAATAGTTAGCCTATAAAATTGGTCACAGTAATATTGATTGAATTCAGGGGGGCAAAACAGAAAATACAATACAAAATTTTCACACCCCTTAAAAACCCACTTCCCCAAAAGGGACAAGCAAATTGGGACGGAGGGAGTATTGTATATTTATCATTTTTGTTTTGATTCTTGAATCATGATTCATGACAGCTAAGAGCCAATTAACCAAAACTTCCCTATATATAAGACCAGGAAAGTAGACTCCTGATTCCCCAGCAATTAAGGTACACATTTCTGTTTCCCCCTCCTCTCCCTCTCTCTCAACACCCCGGCCGCCACCGCCCGGCCATGGAACCTAGGCAAAGGCAGGCACCACCCCCTCCCTCCACCAACGCCACCACCACCACCACCACCACCACCAATAAAATCATCCTAGGCAAATACCAACTAGGCCGCCTCCTCGGCAAAGGCAGCTTCGCCAAAGTCTACCACGCCCAACCCCTAACCACCACCGCCAACAAAACTACTACTACTTCAGCCGCCATCAAAGTAATCGAAAAACCCAAATCGCCGGAGCTCTCCGCCACCATGGAACCCCGCATACTCCACGAGATCGCCGCCATGCACCGCCTCAAGCCTCACCCCAACATCCTCAAGATCCACGAAGTAATGGCCACCAAATCCCGAATCTACCTCGTCATGGACCTCGCCGTCAACGGCGACCTCTCCACCAGGATCTCCCAGCGCGGTCGCTTCACCGAGCCCTCCGCCCGCCGCTACTTCCAGCAGCTCGTCTCCGCCCTCCATTTCTGCCACCGCAACGGCGTCGCCCACCGCGACATCAAACCCCAGAACCTACTCTTGGACCACAACGGCACCCTCAAGATCTCCGACTTCGGCCTCTCCGCCTTGCCCGACCTTCACCGTACCTCCGGCGATCTCCTCCTCCACACTGCCTGCGGCACACCCGCCTACGCCGCACCGGAAGTATTCCGCCGCGGCGGCGGCGGCGGCGAGGGATACGACGGCGCCAAGGCGGACGCGTGGTCGTGCGGCGTCATCTTGTTCCTCTTCCTCGCCGGTTACCTCCCTTTCGACGACTCGAACCTCCCCGCCATGTACAAGAAGATCTGTTGCCGTGAGTATCAGTTCCCCAATTGGGTTTCGGGTCGGGGGAGGTTTATAATCTCCCAATTGCTCGACCCGAACCCGAATACGAGGATAAGCATCGAGGCGTTGGTGGGTCATGTTTGGTTTAGAAAATCAAAATCATTGCCTGCCAATTTCATAACAGGGCCAATTGTGGATGTGGAGTGTAATAAATTTGGGAAATTAACGACGGGTATGAATGCGTTCGACATAATTTCCATGTCGTCGGGTTTGGATTTATCGGGTCTTTTCGAGAAGACGTCGGGCGGAGATAGAGAGAGGAGGTTTGCGGCGAAAGGGTCGATCGAGGTGGTGGAGGAGAGAGTGGGAGAGGTGGGGGGGAGATTAGGGTATACGGTGGAGAGAGAACTAATGAAGGGTGGTAGGGGTTTAGGGTTGTTATTGAAGGGGAGGGTAGTTTTGGTATTTGAAATTTTGGTGGTGGCGATGGAGTTGGTGATGGTGGTGGTGAAGGTGGTTAATGGGGTGGAGTTTGATCATGGGGTTCATTGGGAGGAGTTGAGAGTTGGGTTTGAGGATTTAGCTCTTTCTTGGGACAATGTTGGGAAATGAATTCCATTGGGGGGCTCTGTTTCTGTTTTAATTGGCCCATGTTGTGACAACGGCATTTTTTCGAATATCAATTGAGATGTGCGTAAGCTGGTATATATACTGAGCTGTAAAAGGAGATCGATTTGGAAAGAATTCAGTGAATAGTTGGGGGGATTTGGTGGTAAAAATTTGTACAGTGGAGAACCTTTGTGTTGTTTAACAGTTTTATTTACTCTTTTGTAGGGAAAACTCAACGCAGGAAAGAATTTGATCAATTTAAGCTAGCCTTAGTTGATGATGAGAAAATTGGAAATCTTCTTTGTAGATCAATTAGTCGTACTTTTTTTGTTTTTCATGTTTAGTCTTAGTACTGTTGCAGTTGCATATTGAATTTTCTCGTGGTTTGGTTTGTTTCGCCATCTGCTTGTCAATTTTGCTTAATTGGACTTAGAAACCGACCATGAACCTTAGAAACAGACATGGTGGTAGATGAATATAGGTTTCATAATGCATTTGCAAGACCAATGCGTATCGACAGCTCTATGTCCGGGGCTCAACTCTATGTCCACAGCTCCGGACATAGACCGTTAGAAAATTTCAACCATGATAACTTTCAATTTTATGTCAGAAAAATTCATCGACTGTCAGAAAATTTCAACTATGATTGTAACTTTCAATTTTATCTCGAGAAATTCGAAAGTTGGAGAAGGATTAATGAAAACGGACGCAGCCTTTTTTGTTCTCGGTTACCGGTATTTTCAGAATCCTTACATTAGGCACTAGGGTAACTAGTAGGGCTGCAAATGAACCGAGCCGTTCGCGAACTATTCGAGGCTTGATTCAGTAAGGGCTCGTTTGAGTTCGACTTGTCTACTAAACGAGCCAGACCTAGACCCCAATGTCAGGCTCGGTACATAAACGAGCTGAACTTGAACTCGGTGATATTTAGCTCGGTTGGGCTCGCGAACCTAAAGTATACATATATTTCGTAAGAATTTCACATATAACCTTGAATATCTAAGAACTTTTACATGTTCATAATGAAAATTTTAAATCTTACATGTATATAATTTTTTTAAAAGTACTACAAACTTAAAATTTTAATATAATTTAATAATTTTATATATGTATGAGCTTATTTATGTGCAAAATAAAAATTTTATTTACATGTTCGAGTTCGAATCAAACCTAGGCAAGCTCGGCTCGAATTTTTAGTGAATTCGAGCTCGGCTCGAGTTCATTTAAAAATTTAACGAACAAACTTGAACATTCTAAAGTTCGGCTCGATTCGGCTCGTTTACAGCCGCAGTAACTAGTAAGCAAAAATCAATGTTTATGTCGAAGGGTAATGAATGGATCTGAATTTCATACCGGCCCGATTTAGAAGATCTTGAATGCAAGTTTCATAGTGCATTTGTGGGATCAATGTCTATCTGACAACTCCGGACATAGTCATCTGATAACAGTGAATTTCATAGTATATTCATGAGACCAATGTGTATCGGACAACTCTTGACATATCAATTGAGAGGTGGTGGCGCACGACAATATTTTTGAAACGGATGGTGGCACAACATTTGGGATCAGCTAACCATAGTACGAGTAACTTTTATTTCGACTATATTATGTATCCTTCATTTGTTTTGATTTTATCTTATGTTCTTCTCGTCTATATTATGTCTGTTGTTATCGTTTATATACCGTAGGTTATATTAGTTTTATCATGCTATGAAATTCTCTTTCTGTCCCTAGTAATGCTCAGATTAGTGGCTCTCTGCCCCTAAGCAGAAGGCTACGGGAGAGTAACCTCTGTAAACAACTCTAACCATCTTCTTTGTCTTTGTCTACCAAACTTATGTTGGTCGTACACAATCTAGTCCACGCATTTCTTGAAAAATTTGGGTACTTTATTTTTTTTTTCCGCAAAATTAACTTTTTCTTGAGACATTTTAATAATTTTATGTACGGGGTCAGAATTTCAAGTTAGAAGTGACGAACTTAAATAACTGCAGGTGATGTGATTTGGTAGACGTCGCTATAATCGAACCTCTATTTTAACCTATGTGCTACTACATTCTAGAATTTCCTATATAAAGTCAATAATAAAAATAACCCTTCAGGCATGCGTAGCCTATGATATTTAAACCCTTTAAATAAAGGGTTATTCTATATAAAATAAGTCCTAAAATTTTAGGCACTTACATAAATATTTTGACCAAACAAACTGCAGTTGAATCGCGGTTCATATCTGATTTTCTATGTCAGAAATCTAAAAGGTGGCCAATCTATTGAATCTATGTAGTTTGGAAAAAATTAAAAATACAAACATCGAGTTTTGTTAATTTCTTGTGTTAACGACCGTCACTACTTTTTTTGTTATTGGCTTCTAACGTAGATGTGCGTATCACAGATGTACACATGTTAAATTTTGCAGGGTTTATGACTAAGGAAGAATCGTCCAGAAAATTTCTGGAACAAATTCAACTCTTGAAGCACTTATTAAATCCTTGTTTATGCTCTCAGAAAGTCTATTTTGAGCAAACGTTTGATGTGAAAATGAGATGTACAACTACCTGGCATAAGCACAATCTGTTATGGAATCGGGGCTAGCTGTGAGTTTTCGGGAGCCTGAAGAGAATTCGTCAAATAAAACTATCAAGTTTACGAATAAATTATTTAAAATGATAAAATTGAATTTAAAATAATGTTACGACTTTTAGAAAATATTAGGAGAAAGTACTTGATAATTAATCTTTCCTGTTTTTTTTTTGGTTTTTGTTAATTCAGAAACTATTACTTATAAACTTCATTCTTCTCCCATTTTTAGCGGCAAGGTAATAACTAAGTAACTTTTAAATGTAGTATTTAGGTTAAATTTCATGGGCACCCCTCATCTATTCACGTTTCTTACAACTTAATTAAAAACCTAAAATCGCCCAAAAACGGTCATATTTTGAAATCTCACTTGGCCGAATTAAAATTCTTATTTCTTAGCATAGTAATAAATCAAGACAGGTTTTCAAAATCTGACCCTAACCCATCTTTCCAAATTCTAACATACCCTGTGCATATATGTTTTTTAAACAAAATATTACAACTTAATTAAAAACCTAAAAATTGTGTAGAGAAATATATTTTTTTAGGATTTGAAAATGCATGCATTCTTATAATGTACACGTAACAGGGAATGAAGGGAGTACCAAACAAGCCCTAACTAATTTAATAAATGTGCCGGCAATTACCCGAATTGGTTAATCATTTCCATAAACAATATATTTAGGATACTAACACGTTGGGATATATACTGTTAGGCAAACGGGTAGGTTAGTGATCTGTCTAATTTTAGAATTACTCTAATAATCGTATTTCAACAAGTGTCATACAAGTGTTAATCACATACTTATTTTTTAATACACGTTGAAAAAAAAAAAGCGCATCTCACGTGTAATTTCCTAACATAGTAATTAGTCATAAATTAAGACAGGTCTTCAAAATCTAGCCCTAACCCAGTAACCCTAAGTCTAGAGCTTTCCAAATTCGAACATACCTGTGCATATGTTTTTAAAAACTAAAAATGTATCTCAACCACGTACACATACCAAAGTACATATCAAATGTCTATTAATATATTTTTTTATTTGAAATATTTTTTATATGCAATATGAATTTTGTTTGTTGAAGTTCACTCATTTTTATACTACAAAGATTTTAAAAATTATATAAAAAAATTATAAATTGTAAAATATAAACTTTATTTGGGGACGACGGGAGTATTTATTTGATTATTGCTTGATTTAAATTAAATTCAATGATAGATTTACTTGTCTTCATTAGCACAAAAGAAGGTATGTATAAATTGAAAGGATGTAGGTGAGTAGTTTAGGTAGCGTATAAAATATATAGGGAACTCAGATGTTCTGTAAATTTCAATACATTTTCTTGTTATACTACAATTTATAATTTTTTAATATAATTTTTAAAGGCAAATGTTAATGCCAAAACTGCTTTTGATTGTGCCAAAACTCCAATGCATAAAATGCTTGTACTTAAATTTCCTTTTTGTTTTATGGTATTTCAGTATTGTTTTTCGGATTTACTAACATCGAATGAAGAAATTTTAATAATTGAGAAAGTTTGAACATGAGTAGAACTTTGAAAGTATTTTTTTTCCTGACCTCTTACGCCTATGTTTAACTATATGTACTCCGTAAAGTCAGGGCCGGTTCAAGGGTTTGGAGTACCTTAGGCCTAGCCTAAAAAATGTGCCATAAAAAATACTTTCGTGTTAGGTAAAATTATTCTCTAAGCCGATCAAACAACTGCCTCACTGCTATGGAAAGATAGCTTCATGGAAAAAAAAATTACGAACCAAATTTTTTGAAACAAAAACGAGATAAAATGGATAGATCTTTACAAGCTAACCAAGAATATCGTAAATCAGAGAAACGACAAAAAAATATAATAAAAAAAAAAAGTTACCCAAAAACCTAGATCAAGCAGATTTTTTTCCTGAAAAACTGGAAATTCCCAGAAAATGGTATACATCTGAACCTATTTAATTTATTAGAAAAACTAAAGAAGAAGAAGAAGAAGAAGAAGAGGTGTTGTTGAAGAGAATTAAAGAGAAAGGAGTGAAGATTAGAGAAGAACAACGGATCAAGTTTCAAAATAATTTTTTATTTTTGAATCTAGGTCTATTTTAGTTTAGGCCCAATGGTCATTAGAATTATTTAGGCCCTTTTGTGAGTATGATTGGACCTTTTATTTTTGTTATTGGATAAAAAAGAGTCTTACTCAAGCCTATATCAAAAAATGTGAGGGCGCCAAAAAATTTGGCCTTTTTAGAGTGCCCTAGGCCCAGGCCTTTTGGGCCTAGGGCCTGGGCCAGCCCTGCGTAAAGTGTAGAAAAGAAGGAAAACTTAATATTTGCTAATGAATCGATGATACTTCATGCAGGAGAGAGAGTCAAGGAGACTTCTTCTTTCTATATATTTTCAGTAGATTAAATACACTTGGCATATGTAAGATGTGTTACGCATAAAATTAGACAACCTTAGCACTACAATGAACACAAAACTATAGGGTTTTGTTTTTTTTGACAAGGAAACTATAGGGTTCGTGTTATAAGAATCAAAACATAAAAGGGGGAAAAAAGATATTGAGAAAAAAGTGCAACCCACTATTCATTCAATTAATTGGAGAGAGCAAAAAATTTACTTTGGCTGTGGCTAATTAAAGTTCCTCTAAAATCAAATGATGCAGGTGTGAGCAAACTTTTGGTATCAAGGATAACGAGTATAAATCACCGATGATGGTAGCCTGGTGGGTAGGGTATCTCATATTTCAGGGGAGATTCGGTCTTGAGTCTTGTCAATAGCAAGGGATTGTGGGGATACACACTTATATCCACTTGTACATAGGTGGTGTCGTGGTGACGGTCTTTCCTCATGGACAATAGCTATGGTTCGAACCAGATATTCCACTGGCGGGTCGGGAGCCCCTATGGTCATGCCTAAAGGGAGTGCTACGTTGGTTGCCTCCTCCCACCCTTTCGTAGTTCAAAAAAAAAAAAAAAAGGATAACGAGTATAATAAGGAACAAGTTGTCATTTAATATACTTTGCTCAACTTTGCCCCTCAAATTTATTTGGAAACTATTTGGTGGATCTAATCCTTGGGCCAATAATAAGACACTACTAGATAACAAAGAGCTTTGGACCACTACCATGGGAGCATTAGAATTGCATGTCACGTACTGTCATGTTCTTCTTTCATTGTGAAACAAACAAAACCGTATGGTTAACCATGTGCAATACTTTCTCTTTTTGTAATCTGCCTATGGTTAGATGAGCTAAACAATTCAATGTAAACAAGAAGCATAAATGCTCAAGCTGAATACTTTGGCCATCTTCCACACCAATTGTCTTTTCAATTTTTTGGTTGTCTTTATGTCAAAAAAAATTAAATTTTTGTTAGTTTTGCATCAAGTTTTTATAGATTATGATTCGTCTCGACGATAGAAATTGGAAAAGTAAAAAATTACGAGAATTACCCAAAAAAATTGAGAAGTATCCAAGAAACTGTCTTTTCATAGTTTTCCTGGATATTTCTCTCTCTTTTTTTTTTGGGTAATTCTCATAATTTTTACTTTTCCGATTTTTCATGTTGAGACAAATTAATAATCCACAAAACAAAGGCGAATTTTTTTTGAATAAAGACAACAAAAAAGTTGAAAAGTCAGTAGGTGTGGAGCAAGCAAGAGTACAAAAACTCTGGCTCTGATTAGTGGAAAATGTGTGTGGTAAAATGTGTGGGGTCTACGCTTTTTCCACCAATTAGATCGAGGGTTGCACTCGACAAGAAAAGAAGAGAAGTGGAAGAACTTTTTACATGAGAGTACTTTTTATTTTTGTCATTCGTCATTTTTAATCTATTACATGGAGAGGGGGCAATGAGACTCGATCCCGGAATGCAATGTGCGATATCTAAAAGCTCTACCGCATGAGCTAGCCACCACTTGCAATAGTACTTGACAAGGTAGGATCCACAATAAAGTACTCATACAATACAAGCAACTACCATAAAACCCGTGCTATGCACGTGATTAATAATTTTGATGGTTCTAATGAAATTACATACATATATATATATATATATATAGGCAACTTATTGCTTTTCATTCTTCCTAACCCTCCTTTAAAAAAAAAAAAAAAATATTCTTCCTAACCCCCCTATTTCGCACTTGGTTGTATTTGGATTTTGAACTTGTGAAGAGATTCATAGAGGAGCAAATGAAAACAAATTAGAAAAAATAAGCAAATATAAAGGTGCAATCATTATCCAGTATTTATCACAAACAACGCAGATGGCAGCACATTTAGAGGTTTCTTATTCAATTTTTTTGTGTCATTTTTCTACGTAAAGGACTGCATTTGAATAAGAATGTGCTAGAAAAAACCCAAACTTTTTGATGGGCCTTATTATCTTATATAGTATTGCAGGATGAGTTTTCGTGAGAAGCGACGTGAGAGCGACAAGTGACACGAATTGATTGGTTTGTCATATAGGATTTTGAGTGAAGCACGTGGCATAATTTTCTCACATTCCCTCAATCTTTTTTTGAATTTTAAAATGTTAGATATTTTGTTATTCAGTAAAATCTTCTTATTTTCCATAATGGAACCAATCTTTATTATCTCCATGTTTCTTAATGGATGCTTATAAGTAGGAAATGGTTTGAAAAAAGTATTCCTAATTAGAACCTATGAATTCTTTATTGATTTCTTCATTTTCAAAGGAAATCTTTTATATAATATTGCAAGTTTTCTCTTTATTTGGAGTTTTTGTCAATTTCTTTGAAAATACATCCACATTGTCATTGTTTATTTTTTGACCAAGCAAGTATTATTTACAGTAGTTTTTTTTTATTATCTACAAAGAAAATATTATAATAATAAACTCGACAACCGAGGAGGAAAAAAATATTACTTTATGCTATCACTTGTTTATATATGTTGATGCTTTCCATGTATTATAATAATTTTTCTCAGGATTTTACTTTTGATGGGTACATTAAAATAATTTTTCTATTATTTTGTTCACATATTATGGACTTATATCATCTATAGATAGATACCACAATCATTTTTCTATCCCATTGAAAAATGAGACACAAGCAAAAAAAGTATAAAAATAAATAAAAGTTCTATTTTTCACACCCGTTTTATAAATTCTATTAGAGTTTGCGGAATGGTAAAAACTATATCAAATTTAATAAAAATTTATCACTTTGAAGGTTGTTCTTCACTTTTTATAGCTGAACTTTTATTTCTGTGTTTTATTTTTTCATTGGGAGTAATCAAACATTATTCTTTCAACCTTCCCTCATTGCATGATATTTGGGTATTTTGTCAAAAAACTTCTGTTGAAAAGGTGAGAATGTGGCATATAGATAAGATACTCCAACAAGAAAAGGCAAAAGTTTCGTAGTTTTTTAAATCATATGTGCAAATTTATTCTTTATGAGAGCAACATATGCATGATGATAGCACGTTTATTGTTGTTTTTCATATACTAGGTAACATTCTATATATTTTGAAATTTGGTTTTACATAGTTTTTAGTAGGATCCATTTTACAAAAATACGAAATGATGTTGAATCAGTTGTAACAGGGATCTATTTGTTGGATGCTCTCCTTAAAACATATATGTATAGTCGTCGCAATTAATTTGATTGTCCACCTCAAAAATTCCATTCATTGCACGGGTTATTTTGACTCCTCTTTTTTTTCGTAAAAAAAGTTATGCCTCTCCATTACTTTTCCTTTTAAATTGTTTATTTTTTAAAAGCTAATAAAATATTTCACCATGAAGTCAGACCATAGACATTAAACTCAATGGGTTCAATAATAGGTAAACAATTTATGAACACATGATTTGATTTAGTGGTGGGCATGCCTGACACGAAAAATAAAATAAATCTATGTAGTTGAGCTAAAAATAAATATTTTTATGAGCAATTTTATACATTAGACATTAGTTTGATGAACTGTCGAGTAAAATAAATAAAATTTTAACTAAAAGTAAGACTTTTTGACGTGACAAGACAACACGAATCCGACACGACCTGAAACATGATACGAAAATCTGATAAGTTGAAAAATGTTATAGGAATTTATAAATAAGATTCTGATACATGACACGAAAATGACACAAAATAACCCGATGCCCACCCCTAATTTGATTAAGTGAATATGCGTACATCAAAAGCTATAAATAAATTGATGTTAATTGGTTTGTACGATGAACTTTAGTTGGTTTGGTGGATTAATTGCGAATCTTTTATTTACCGTGACATAAATTATAATACTAATCATTTTAAACGATGCAAGTTCCCTGCATAGTACGGGTCACCACTAGCAATAACCGACAGGTTTCATGCTAGCAATAACCCCTCGGCAGAGCAACTTGGATTCGCCTCGTGCATAGCACGAGTTTGATGCTAGTTATATAGTATTGCAGGATGAGTTTTCATGAGAAGCGATGTGAGGGTGACATGTGGCACGAATGGCTTGGTTTGTCATATAGGATTTTGAGTGAAGCATGTGACATAATTTTCTCACATTCCCTCAATCTTTTTTTGAATTTCAAAATGTTAGGTATTTTGTTATTCTATAAAATCTTTTTATTTTCCATAATGGAACCAATCATCTTTATTATCTCCTTATCTCTCCATATTTCTTAAAGGATGTTTATAAGTAGGAAATGGTTTGAAAAAAGTATTCATAATTAGAACCTTTGATTTCTTCATTGATATCTTCATTTTGAAAGGAAATAAATGATATACCGTAATTACATTTGCATGATATACTAGTCATATCAAATCATACCACAATTAGAACTAGCACATTCTTAGTCAAATGTAGTCCCTTACATAGATTTCCTGCATGTATGTTTTTTATTTATTTTAATTCTTCTAATTTTAAGAGTTTGATTTTCTTTATCCTTTTACTAATGCAGGATTGTCATCTTTAGAAAGAAGACAATAATGATGGATTCAATTGGCTATGAGTGCTCTAATATTAATCCTCAACTGACAATACCATGCATCGAAGCGCAATCAAACAATTAATAGAGTGACACTGTATAAGAAGGTTAATGTTTTTTTATTGATCATATTCGTAATGCACCAGCCTTTTTTAAGATGTTAATACATTTTCTCTATCTTATTTTTTAATGCCTTTATATGGTCTATTTCATTTGTATCCTCTTGCTAGAATTTGTGGACATTAAGTAGTTTTCTTTGTAGTCTCATTTCGTTATCTATTTTTGTCTTTGCATTGGATTTGGTCATGCCCACTTCAGTTTTCATTTACTTGCACGAATTGGGTTTTTTTTTTCTCGAGTAGAAACTATTATCATTATCATTTATTGAAAAGATTTGACGATCAGATTATAGAGGTACGGGAAAATAAAAGCACGTAAATGAATAAAGCACCCGGAATATATCCTGATAACTCCGTAATACATTTCCGGAAAGCATAGAAATACACTCAACAATGACAGAGACTTTGCCTACACGACTTGAGCTTAAGATGTTATTATTGTCTCCCGGTGATGAAGATTTCTTTGATGACCAGTTTCTCGTATATACTAATGCAAGTGTTAGGTGTTTCGATTTTCCTTCTGAGCATGTAAAATTGCGATTTACCTTAATAAGGAGGTTAGAAAATAAAATATTTTTGTCTCTCACCATCTCATTTGGATACACAAAAGAAAAGAGTATTCTTTCTCTCCTCATACCTCTAAAAAAAAACCCATACAAACCCAGGATCTCCACCACCACCACTCACCTCAAAACCTCCATTAACGCCACTGTATTGGGTTGCAAAGGATGTAATTGCTGCTCTGATGGAGGTTTCAATTGAAATTGAAAGATTCTTACCGTTAGATATGGAATTTGGAGCAAAAACAACGCATAAAATATATTAAAATTGCCCTCGACGAGTTTTCATACTTTGACACCGTTGCATAATTGATGCAACACAGTGAGGTAATAACAGTGCTGGTGGAAACTTGCGATGGCTTCCTTCCTTTGGGGATTAAAAGGTTAACACCCCCTTTGGATAGAGGGGATTCAAGAAAAAAGAAAGGAAATGGAGCGAGAATGCATTCCATCCTTTGTTTGGATGATGAAAGTGGCGAGAGAGGGAGAGAAACAGTGAGAGTCCAGACCCCCTTAACACTCCCCCCCTCCCTTTATCTTTTGTTTCTCACTAATTTTGGCAAGATTTCGAGAAATTAAGGCCCAGGCAGCGATACCACCAATGGCGACGGCGGCTCTGGTGTTCAACGCAACTGTGAACGTGATGATTTTGCGTAAGAATCTTTCAATTTCAGCCAAAACCTTCATCAGAGCAGCAGTTACATCCTCTGCAACCCAATACAGTGGCGTTAATGAAGGTTTTGGGGTGAGTGACGGTGTTGGAGATCTTGGGTTTGTATGGTTTTTTTTTTTAGAGGTAGGAGGAGAGAAAGAATACTCTTTTCTTTTCTTTTGTGTATCCAAATGAGACGGTGAGAGACAACAATCTTTTCTTTCCTTTCATCCTTGTTAAAGTAAACCGCAATTTCACATGCTCAGAAGGAAAATCAAAACACCTAAAACTTGCATTAGTATGTACGACAAACTGGTCATCAAAGAAGTCTTCATCACCGGGAGAAAATAATAACATGTTAAGCTCAAGTCGTATAGGCAAAGTCTCTGTCGTTGTTGAGTGTATTTCTATGCTTTCCGAAAATGTATTACGGAGTTATCAGGATCTATTCCGGGTGCTTTATTCAAAAAAACCCCCCAATTCGTGTAAGTAAATGAAAACTGAAGTGGGCATGACCAAATCCAATGCAAAGACAAAAATAGACAATGAACTCTTCGACAACCTAAGCAATCAATGACTCGAATCCAGAAACCAGAAGACTGATGATGATGCATGGAGTAATTCACATGCACAACCTGCATGTATTCTAATTTCACTAACTTCATGGAAAACACGTATCTCATTGCTTACCTTAATTACTAGCAGAAAACCCGTGCTATGCACGAGACGAATTCAAGTATCTCGGGTTGATGTATATGCAAATGCAAAAGCGAAAGATATATACATTTGATTTAATTATCAAAAACAAAATATTCACTCCGTCCCAACTGTTAATCTTTTTGGCTTATGATAAATATGGAATTCTTAGATTTAAAAGAATAAAGTTTTTTCGTGTTACAAATTTTTTGTGTCATTTTTAGAACAATATGTGAAGTGCACAATTTGAAAATATATGTAGAAATGGTTGTACGTGTTTTCCATGAAGCCTGTACTATTCAAAAAATAGTTTGAACTATCAATGACTTAATACCAATGAACTCTTAGGGGTGCCCATGATTCTCTTGACAAATTCTACATCTCTGTCTGCATATATCAGAGCAGTAGCACATAGGATTTACAAAACTACGAAACTTTTTCCGTTTCTTGTAGGAGTATTTTTTCTATATGCCACATTCTCACCTTTTCAATAGAATTTTTTTGACAAAATACCCAAATATCATGCAATGAGGGAAAGTTGAAACATTAATGCTTGATTACTCCCAATCTGAAAGGTCATTGCCAAAGAAAGTGTAAAAGGTCGACATACCCAATCTGAGAATTAGTCATTTCTCTTGCAGATCATGGAACCTAATACTAATAGTAAGAGCAAGAAAACTAACACATAGCCGATCGGTAACGAAATGAGACTACAAAGAAAACTACTTAACGTCCACAAATTCTAGCAAGAGGATACAGATGAAATAGACCATATAAAGGCATTAAAAAATAAGATAGAGAAAATGTATTAACATCTTAAAAAAGGCCTGTGCATTAAGAATATGATCAATAAAAAAGCATTATACTTCTTATGCAGTGTCACTCTATTAATTGTCTGATTGTGCTTTAACGCATGGTATTGTCAGTTGATGATTAATATTAGAGCACCCATAGCCAATTGAATCCATCATTATTGTCCTCTTTTCTAAAGATGACAATCCTGCATTAGTAAAAGGACAAAGAAAATCAAACTCTTGAAATTAGAAGAATTTAAAAAAAGAAGAAGAGAAAAACCATACGCGCAGGAAATATATGTAAGGGACTACATTTGAATAAGAATGCGCTAAAAAAAATCCAAACTTTTTGATGGGCTTTATCACAAACAACACAGATGACAGCACATTTAGAGGATGCTCATTAGAGGATGCTTTCAGGGGCCTTATACGCAGAAAAAACCCAAACTTTTTGATGTTGGAAGTCCCCCCCCCCCCGCCTCGAGTCCATAAGCCCTGTCCATAACCTTTGGACCGGGGCCCAAGAAGTGCATTTAAGCAATTTCTGATAGGAGGATACTTCCATGAGCCTTACAGTTAGTTACACAGAAATGCACCCAAGTTTGCCGAAGTAAGAACTCCGCCCCCTGATTCGCGTCCAGAAACCCCGTCCCGCCCCTGATCCGCGTCCAGAAGCCCCGTCCATAACCACGCACAACACACCCTGTTAGGCGGTTGTATAATTCCACTCTCTGCGACCGCTCTGAAAATAGACTTGCTGGTACGATGTCGAATGCTATAAAAGACTTAATTGAAGCCCTTTCTAACACCAATTGGTTTTAGGGGAGATAGTGGAAAAGTGGTTACCCTTCCTAACAACAATTGATTTTAGGAGAAATGGTGAAAAAACGGTCCAACACACCCAAACTTTCTGATGGGGGAAGCTAATTGGCTAGTACTCAGCTTGTTGGACTTGACCCCTTTTTTCTTTCTTCTTTTCGTTACTTTTGAGATTTTTGTTTCAGCCCCTATTTGAATACCCAGCCCAATAAATGATACATCCGGTAGCCTAAAATAGCCCACAGATCAGACCACTTTTGAATACCCATGGACCCAACCAAAACCCAAATAGATAAATGTAAATTTTCGGTCCTCTTTCTTTTAGAAGAGATTAAGAGTTAATTTGTCTTTAATAAAGTTTTTCGGTATTACATTAACGTTCTTTTTAAACTTCTCCTAGTTTTGTGTCAAATTTTATTGATTAAAAATTCATCAGATAAAAATCTAAAAAGAAAAAATTGTAACCATAAGCTAAAAATAAATTAAAAAAACACAATTTTGTTGAGTCCTGTTCTTGGTCTTTTTGGAGTCTGTCAACAACTGGAGTCCACATATTTACTTTTTTTAATTTATGTCATGGATACACAATGCTTAATCCCAAAAAATTTGGATCAAAATCATGCTTAATCACGTGAATAAGTCACAGTAAAAAAAAACCCTTCTTCCCCCTTCTCTCTTATTTTTCTCTTTTTTTCTTTCTTTTGAAGGCAATTCTTTTAATTTCTTACCAGTAAGTATTTTTCTCTCTCTGGAACTCTAGCTTATGGACCGACGCCGGCGCAGAGAAGGAACAAATCCGCAAGCACAAAATGACACGATTTTAAAACAACTAAAATTGTGTTTAGAAATGTATCGTCCACCAAGTTCAACAAATAAACTTATATGTTCTTTTACGTTAATATTCGAAGAAGTAAAAAAAAAAGAAAAAAAAGACAGATCGGTACTTGATTAACTAAGCAGACTCCGAACTCACCAATTTGAGAATTTCTTTTGAGTTTTTATTCTCACAATATTTGCGTATGATATTAGGGTTTTTATAAAGAACTATTCCGTTCCATTGAGTTTCGATTTGTTTGGGTTTTTAATTGTGTATGGGACTATGGGAGCCAGTCAGCGAGGAGAGTGACCTATTTCAAAAAACGTGAGAAGTCCCAAGAGACCAAAAATCCACTTAGTCAGAGTCTCATGCTTTGATTAGGATTTATGTAATAATATTTTTTTACGACTTTTTGGCAGCTATTCCGTCTTTGATAGTAGGTTTTTCCAACATTAGCAACATTTTATTTGTTATTCCAGAAAAAGAAAGAAAAAAGACCAAATTTTAAAAGAGACTAATGAAGTAAAAAAATATATATAGAAATTTAAAGAACGTTGTATTTTAGGTTCTTTTTGTATTTGTTAATTTTCTTTTCAAATGTGGTTCAATGCTTCTTCTTTTTTTTCTTTTTCCGGTTCCCCATTCTCCCCAACTTCATTCTTGTATTTTGGATATTTTTCAACTCATTTTGTCCCTAATGTTTGATATTTTCAATAATTTCTTTGTTTATCTTTTCTTCATTATTTATTACCTTAATCATTTGTGTCGATGAGATGAATAAAAAATATATAAAAAAGTGAGATCAAAGTGGGAAAAATTTCATATAAGATGACACTCAGAAAAATACCAGCTATTTCATACTTTTTTCGTCTTTAGTGATTCTTTTTGTCGATTCTTATCGAAATTTATGATTAATCCAGCAAAAATTACGTGAACCTAAGAAAAATTTAGAAAAGATAAAAAAAAAATCAAAATAGGAAGAATGAGTAATTAATTTAGCTAGAATTGTTGGGTATTTTTGCATTCGTGCGAAACGAAAGTACCAGAATGTAATTATGGAGAAAGGGCCTAAACCAGATGTTAAGCTATCGTAGGGGTAAATGTGTAGTATTATAAATTTGTGAGGTCTACTCTGTGTAAATTGCAAATCGATCAGAATCAGAACCCTAACCCCAAAACTTTAGATCGAAGAAACCTCAATAGCTCCGGCAACAATCGCTGGCTCTGGCGACGATTACTGCAGGTACCTCTCTCTCTCTCTCTCTCTCGCTTTGTCTAATTGTGTGTAACCGTGTATATATGTGTATATATACGTATATATGACTCTGATCTCGATGATGAAGCCTCTTTACATCTCAACACTACTAAGATGTTCTCGCCCGGCTCACTATATGATTTGTTTTCTTTCTCTTCTGGGAAAAAAAGGGGGGGTCTGCTTTTACTGATTTTCTAAGAATTTCTCTTTGTAATTTTGTTAATTTTGAATATGTTGCAAATTATTGTTGGTTATACATGTAACCTGCTTATCCCGCATTTGGTTGAACAATTACTTGATATCCTCTATTTTCTCTTTTTATGCCTGTACTAATGGTTAGAGTTTATGGAGAAATATCTCAATGTTAAGTTGTTGTGTTTACATTTTACAATTTAAGCATGGGAAAAAAAAAAATACCCACACACATAATATTTCCGTGTCCCCCGCCGTGTCCGTGTCTATATCCGTGTCCATGCTACTTAGGTTGCTAGCCTCTCAAACGGATGAATGGTAGAAATCCTATATTTTCACATTTGAAATTGCTTTTAATTACCTGGTTATTCCATTCCCAAATTAGCATTATTTTGGATCATTATCAGTGTAAAGTATGTGCATGTTAAATTTTCTGGAGATTCCACTTATATGTACCCAGTGGCGGACCCAGGAATTTGCTATAGTGGGGGCACTAAATATTCACAAGGCTAAACAGGAATTCACAATCAAATATAAGTGTCAAGTTGATCATGATGTACCATAAGCTCTATTGGAGAGAATTCTCTTGCATAAAATTCGGCAAGGAGAATAAACTTTTTCTTGTCAAAACTAGCAAAGGAGTTGTACGGATTCAAGCATGCCACACAAAGTAGTAACTCACTGTTTGCCTCGGTAAAACAAGCATTCAATTTTTGAAGTTGCATGTCAATAACAGTGTAGAATAACTTGACCCGGTAGTAATGCAAACTTGTTCTCTGTTCAGTTCTAATCTACTTAAAAAAAAACTCCAAAATAACAGCTCCAAAAGCCACAAACAAACTTCAATCCACTCAAACATATATTATATTAACACAATCTATATTGTACCATGTATTTATCTTATATACTTGCAATTTACAAATATGGCGCGTGCGCGCGCGAGAAGAGAGAGAGGTGTACTGTTGGGTACAATCAGACCGAACGGCCGGAGTACTGACTGTAGTGGTATGTTGAAATACCGACCGGTCGGAGTAGTGACTGATTTTCGTTTGTAGACTGTAGTGTGTGAATGGGTTCTTTGGTTTGTAGTGCGTGAATGGGTTCTCCAAAAAGGAGCGCCGCAGGTTTTGTATTTTAGGGCAAACCCTTTTTTGGTTTTATTCCCTACTTTAAAATAAAATAAAGAAAGGGTGAAAGTGAGTGGAGGCACGTGACCCCACGTGCCCCGGTCTAAATCCGGCCCTGCATGTACCCAACTTTTGGGTACACCGTACATGTTCTTGGATACCAAGGTTCAGGGTATAGGAAGTTCGTTACCTAGACACACTCCCACATGACACTCATTAGTCTCATCCCAGTCCTTGTATTATAGGTATATGCACTTTTCAACAAAAGGATTATGGACTACTACCATCCCATTGTTTACACCATGTCTTTTGGGCCTTTTCAGAAAAGAGTAGGTGACCTCATGTGGAGGATCATCAAATTTTAGCTGTTTGAGGTCAATTGCCATCGAGGTTCCTTGTGCATGACGTTTAGGGATTCCTTGTGCATGACGTTACCAGCCACCACAGCATGTAGCTAGTTTCTTTGGTGATGAGGACGATGGACTGAAACCCTGTTTTGTAGCTTTTTTTTGGTAACTGGGAAATTAGTTAGAAAGAATCAGTTCAACAGGGAAAACCTCAAAGACAATCAACCAATATGTACAAAGAATAGCCTTGGAACTGAAGAACAGAAAGTAGTGGGCCAATTTGTAACAATTTAACAAATAAATTTCTTAAGAAGCAGGCATCTCTAGAAATACACTGTTTTGTAGCATTACTGTGTTGAAAGCAGGAAATTGTTTTTCTTAAGAAGGCATCTTAGGCATCTCTAGGCATTCTTTGGCCTTTGATGCCAAGACATAAGATGTTGTTTGGAGTGTTTGAGGTAGGCTAAAAAAAGTTTTGTGATGGAATCTTGTGTGAACCTGGTGTATTCTTTGTGTTCTCCAATGTGATTCTTTTCTTTGAGACATGTGAAAGTGTAGCATTGTATTCCGTGCGAAAACGGTATGATTCTTCCAAGATTAGCCTCAATTTGCTCAACATTGAATGCAAAAGTGGGATCCATTGGGATATGGCGCTAGTAAGAGTTGCTTCTGTCTTTCGTATCATTAAAACGATTTAGAGAAGATATTGCATCCACTTGTTTCTGATAGGGTATTGTATCTCACCTTGTTTGAATTCTTATGTGAATTCGTCTCTGAAAAAAAATACCAGTGAATGTCTTCCATTTTGGTTGAAAGTGGGACTGTAACTATCATCTGAGTTTTGCATCTTTTACAAGATAAATTATATGTTATTTGGGTTTGTTTGCGACACAAGTTAGTTATCTTATACCATGCCAAGTTGTTCACTTATTTCAGATTTTCAGGTATCTTGAGACATTGACCATGTCTTCTTCATACCTTCCAGCAACCACTGCATCACTCGATCAGGCTCAAGAAGCGAAAAAGCCATCAGAGGCGATCTCCATCCTCTATGGCATTCTTGAAAATCCTTCTGATTCTCCTGATGCACTGAGGACTAAAGAAAAGGCCATCTCGAATCTCTCAGACCTTCTCAGAGAAGAGAATAGGGCGGAGGAACTCAGAAGCCTCTTGACCCAACTAAGGCCTTTCTTTTCCTTGATCCCCAAGGCAAAAACCGCCAAAATTGTCCGAAGCATAATTGATGCGGTGGCAAAGATACCCAACACATCCGATCTCCAGATCTCTCTTTGCAAAGAGATGGTGCAATGGACCCGCACAGAAAAGAGGACGTTCCTCCGTCAGAGAGTGGAGGCGAGGCTCGCCTCTCTTTTGATGGAGAGCAAGGAGTATTCAGAGGCACTAGCCCTTCTCTCTAGCCTAATCAAGGAAGTGAGAAGATTGGATGACAAGTTACTCCTTGTGGACATAGAATTATTGGAGAGTAAGCTCCATTTCTCTCTGAGAAACCTTCCTAAAGCCAAGGCGTCTCTAACTGCCGCTAGAACTGCTGCCAATGCTATTTACGTGCCGCCAGATCAGCAGGGAACTATAGATTTACAGAGCGGAATTCTTCACGCAGAAGAGAAGGACTATAAAACTGCTTACAGCTATTTCTATGAAGCGTTCGAAGGTTTTAATGCTCTTGAAGATCCTAGGGCCATATACAGTCTCAAATATATGTTATTGTGCAAAATCATGGTGAGTCAAGCTGATGATGTGGCAGGGATATTATCCTCCACGAAGGTGGGTTTGCAGTACCAGGGTCCGGAAGTTGATGCAATGAAGGCAGTGGCCCACGCCCATGCACAACGGTCTCTGAGGCTGTTCGAGACCGCGCTTAGGGATTTCAAGGCGCAGCTGGAGGAGGACCCAATTGTGCACCGTCACCTGTCGTCCCTTTATGATACTCTGCTGGAGCAGAACCTTTGCAGGCTGATTGAGCCATTTTCTAGGGTGGAGATTGCGCATATTGCTGAGCTGATTGAACTGCCGGTGGACCATGTGGAGAAGAAGCTGTCTCAGATGATCCTTGATAAGAAGTTTGCTGGGACCTTAGATCAAGGTGCTGGATGCCTCATCATCTTTGATGATCCCATGACGGATGCTATCTACCCTGCGACTCTGGACACTATCTCAAATATTGGTAAGGTCGTGGATAGCCTTTACGTTAGATCTGCAAAAATAATGGCATAAGGTTCAAGCTTACAGCTGCCATTTCTATGATTTGGTCGTTTGGTGCGATATTTTTAATCTGCTTGATGGAAGCATCTGTACTTTGTTTTTCAGGGATGGAGTCGATTTACTTTTTCAAACTGATTTATCTTCGATGTACTTTTCAAACTAAGATGTTTTAGAACTGATTTATCTTGGATGAACCTATAAACCATTGTTTCATGGATAGTAGACATTTCTCAAGAATTTATGTGGTTAAGCAGTGGCTTTAAATTCTACTTGCTGTGAAACCATGTAAAAAGGTTGAAGGTGAATTGTGGACGACTGCTGTTTACTGGTATGGTGTGGGCTAGGTTTCAAAAGAGTAGTTTGAAGTGGGGGATAGGGATATTAGATTTGTTTCAGTTCAATTTGATATTGAATGCGGCTATGTTCAAAGGGAATTTGCGCCATTCCCCAGTTATCTGAGTTTGATAACTCTGAATCCGGGTGGAGGTGATTGCTTTATTCAAAATGAGACGGGGGATCGTCCTGTCCGAAGTGCTTCTTTTTCTCCATCTTGATTTACTTAAATTTCTGGTATTCTTAGATTCTGAAACACGTTGTGCAACTGAGACTGATTTTGGGACAAGGTCATGTATAAAAGTGAATATATTTCACTCTCTGTGGTGGCACTGAAATTTTTATCTTTTTCGTGGACGACTTTTATTTATGGAGGTTGAGTTTTTTGGTATTCTCGCACTCACATTCTAACCGGCAAAGACTGAGCACCATACTGAGAGTAACAGCCCAAGAGACAGCAGTATGTCTTCTTTTCAACCTGTTATAAGTAATTCTTGTAGAGATATACCAAGATAAGAATGTGAGCCGGTTCTTCTGAGTATTCACCACCTGCCAAGAGAAATTTGTTTTCACCAGCAAATTTTTGATGACGGGATGTCTGGCCAGCTTGTGCATATCTTGGCAAAACCCGGGGTACCGAATGTAACCTTCTAGTGGCCCCAAGGTTTGTAGTATTACCATCATAGCTTGCTGCTATCAACCGTCTGCTGGAGACTCCTCCGCATGTTAATGTAAGCATGTGACGACACTCTCTCCACGAACTCATTCGACGTCCCAACTAAATTGCGTATTGATAATTAATCGTGTACGATACGTACCAAATTGGGTACATGTATATAAAGTAGGCTATGCAATTGTATCGTGGAATTTCATACATACCAAGAGAACAAGGGTGGGATGTGTCTTGTTTTCCAAAAGGATCGTATCATAGGTTTTCAACCATTATAATAATATGCCGTTGCTGTTCTTCAACTTATTTACCGAGTAGTTTGAGTGCCTATGTGCGATGACGTAATAATTTTATTGTGAGATTGATAGAACAACTAAATAAAAACTAAATGAATTCAATTAAATCGGTTAAATAAATTGATTGATCGGTACAAGGAAAGTAACTAGGCTAGGCTAGAAAAGATAAAACTCAACGGATTGAGTGAAATTGAAAAGCCATTTGCTAGAAATGTAAAGATGAATGAGATAAAACCGTTGGGCTTATTGGTGTTGGAACTTGAAACCCCATCTAAGTCTTGAGTTCTTGAATTTAGAGGCTCCACATTACGTGTTGGCGTTTTGACGCCAACTTCTCTCATATGCGAAAAGCAGCCAAGTGGCCTTGCTGCTTTCCCGCCTTCATGCCATGATGCCAAGTGTCCCATGTCCACTTCTCCCTCTCGTTCATGGCAAATGTTGGCGGTTAAGTGACGAGCCACTTCCCTTGTTTATGTAAAAATGAGATCGTGAGCTATTGATTGTTAACTACCAACTCATTTAAATGCTTAAATTGTTAGAGAGAGGATAATTTTATTTATTTATGTCTTCAACAAACCAAATTGCAAGTGGGTAGTGGGTGCCAATTTGACTTGGTCAATTGGCTTGCCTTTCCCAAGTCATAACCGCCACTTTCATTCCCCATGGAACAAAATCAATCAGGCTCCACCTTTTCCGAACAATAATAATTGGGCCGAATAACATGAAAATTTAACTGGGCTTTGAGAAAAAAATTAGGGCAATTTACCGGCCGCTCCATTTTTCCCATTGCATGCACCGGGAGCTCCACCACGGAGAATTCGGCTCAAACTCTTCAGCCCATGTAAGGCATTGACTGAAACTTTCTTTATTTTTATTTTACATTTTAATTTTTTTTAAATCCTGGGGATGAAAGTGCCTAGACTTAAATCCTAGGGTACTCTATGAAAATGCCTAAACCTTAGGGTACCCTATGAAAGTGCCTAAAACCCTAAGGTACCCTATGAAAGTGTCTAAACCACTAAAACCCTATAATATAAAAGTGCACCCTAAACCTAAACCCTAGGGTACCCTATGAAAGTGCCTAAACCTAAACCCTAGGGTACCCTATGAAAATGCATAAACCATTAAAACCCTATAATAGGAAAGTGCATCATAAACATAAACCTTAGGGTACCCCATGAAAGTGCCTAAACCTAAACTCTTGGGTACCCTATAAATCCTAGGGTACCTTATCAAAGTGCCTAAAATCCTCGGGTACCCTATGAAAGTGCCTAAAGCACTAAAACCCTATATAGGAAAGTGTACCCTAAACCTAAACCCAAAAAAAGAGTGATTGACCTTAATGGTAATTAAAAAGAGTGATTGACCTTAATGGTAATAAATTTTTGTTTTGTACATTAATTTTCTCATATTTAGGCTCAAATTCGTTCGAAAATAACACAACTTTCGGCCTTATTGGGATTTTGTTCCAAATTTGGATGTAAACAGATTATTTTTTTTGTTTCTTCGGTAAGAGCCTTTGGGTTCTTTGATGTACCCAATGTGACATCCCTAATCCCACATCGCCTAGTTAAGGAAGTGTCGGTCAGTACATAAGGTTTGGTCCACCAACTATTGCTAATTCTAGTCTCACATCGCCTAGTTAAGGAAGTGTCGGTTAGTACATAAGGTTTGGCCCACGAGCTACTGCTAACTTGATATCTACCTTTTGAGTCACGTGGTTAAGCTAAGGGTTAACAGGTCAGCTGGCGCGGGTCGTCATACCCAATCTTTCTTTTTCATCTTGATTTCTCTTAATTTCTCAAGTCCCTCAAAGATCTGGAGGTAAGCAC
>JAXBDA010001942.1:9525-48178 GCA_036023075.1 Gaultheria prostrata | reverse complement strand
GGGGGGGGGGGGGGCGGAGGAGGAATAACTACCGTCGACAACTCCCCCCCACCCCCACCAAGCAGCAGAAACCCCAAACTGGTTTTCTTGTTTGAAAATTATAGTTGTGAATGAACTTTGGTAGATGGGGGAAAAATTCCTTAGTCCCACTCAAAGAAGATTTTCTTGTAGGAGGGAAAGGATTTCGTTGTTTCCATCCTGCACCAACGCAGTGAAGAGGCGACACCTTACCGCTGAGCCAAAGTCCACGACTTATCATTTAGTTTTAGGGGATTCTATGTTGGGGTTTTCTGGTTGAGTGTTTATCTCTCTTGGAGATAGAATGCTTAAGATTTAGTTGTAAATATCAATTACTCCAAAATTATTCTTTGTTTACCTTGCTGTTTCTCTCTTGGATTTTCCATAGGAAGTTGGAACGATTTCTTTTTTACTCCTATGTTTTCCAAATAGCATTTGCTCGTCCATTGAACATAAAAGATGCACAATTTTTGGGGCTGTAACTTGGTGTTTTGTTCAGATACACCATTCCTCCTACAAACCCATGTTGCCTCATTCAATTATGGCAATTGATTATATAGTTAGTGCGTGTTTAGAGCCTATCTCGCGGATAAAAGTTTGAACAAAGATGGTACCATCTTACAAATGATGGTTACAAATTCAAATGTCATGATCCTGTGATTGGCATGCTGATAATAATTTGCTTTGAAAGCATCCTCTCTCAACTCTCAAGGACATGCATGAAGGGAAAATATTGTCTGTCTTTATTTTTTCCATATTAGAACTCGATCGCATTCATTGTCAAAGAAACTTACCATTGTGAGTTATAAGTTTCTCAAATCCTACAACCAAATGACCAGTTACGATGTTACTCCATTTCTGTTGCAGGAGCCCTTCAATGCTGAGCCACTTCGTTCAGATTTGGTTTCATCCTATGTGACACCGGTGGATTTCTTCTACAAGAGAAATCATGGAGCCATCCCAATAGTTGACGACATAGAAAGGTCATTAACTTCCAAACACTTGTGTTTAATCCTATCTTGCTCTCTCTAGCTATCCTCTGGTTCCACCTATTTCAAGTTTGAAGTCTATCAACTTCAACGACTGACAGAATGTGCTCGGTTGAGCAGATATTGTGTTTCTATAACTGGTCTAATTGATCATCCCAAACAGCTGTTCATGAAAGATGTATGGTGAGTGATGAATTGCGGCATTCATATTTCATGATATGTTGTTTCATTCGTGATTATTTTGAGAAGGAACTTATATTGTCAAATAAATAATAGGAACCTTCCGAAGTACACTGTCACTGCCACCTTACAGGTATTTAAATTCCACAAACCATGTGGCTCTATACTTTACAGTTGTCTGCTATTGCACTCTTTCTTTCATAAATAACTTACAAACATGTTTTCTATTTCGACAATTTTTGCTGAAGATGTTGACCTGGCTTATTTATTTTATTTTATTTATAATACAGTGTGCTGGTAATAGGAGGACTGCGATGAGCAAAACCAAAACTGTGAAAGGTGTTGGTTGGGATGTAGCTGCCCTTGGAAATGGTTTAGTTTTCTCTTCAGATTGTTTTGTTCTTTAGACACAACTTATTCTGTAGTTGTCACTTGTCAGATTACAACAATTAATTCCTTTGTGCTCTGGGGGCCCTGCTATGCCAAAAGCGAGAAAATCCAATCCCTCTCTTTCCTTTTTTCCCCCCCCCCCCCCCCCCCCCCCCTATAAAGAGAGGACCAGTCTGAGTCCTGCCCTCTCCTCTGCTAGCAGTGCTTAAAACCACGACTTGGAGCGCGGAACAGCAAAAACAGATACCAAGACAGAAGCTCCCAGACTCTTTGTTTCGAACTGTAGCATTTTCAATGTCATCCAATTCGATGACGCAGGAGCTAAAGCTTAAAAACTGCCCGCTTAACTGGCTGCTAGATTTCACACCATCGTCAACAACAATTTTGAGCCTCTCATCCTTTGGTGTGAGCCTCGAGCACAGTTTGAGTTGTACGAGGGTGTTCTATTTGACAAGAGAATTGGGATTTTAAAAGAAGTGCTTGTTGGGGGTCTTGATACCGTGACTAAGGAATGTCAATTGCTTACAACCCTACATGTGTTTTGGTCATCTATAGAAATTTGTATTCAAGATCCTATGTCCTTGAACATAGAAGCCATTGTTCATTTATTTTGTCTCCAAGCATGACCAACTTGAACATATTAAGCTTGAGACTTCTTTTGTTATCTTATTTTTTCCCTTTGAACTTCCAAGGTTCTGTACATAGTAGGACTAGAAATTTCATCATTGATTTTCTTTTGTTTATGATGTGCTTGAACTTGTATTGTTAGAGTAAGTACCTGATTATTTTCACCTCCATTATCAATATTTAACTTCTTACTGTATATTCCTGGCAGCTATCTGGGGTGGTGCCAAATTGGCAGATGTTCTCGAGCTTGTTGAGATACCTAAGTTGACAAGTGCTACACCATCAGGTGGAAAGCATGTTGAATTCGTCAGCATTGACAAGTGCAAGGTAATGGATCTGTAGGTCTTTTTTTGAAGGCTGCATCTTTTTCCTTGCCCTCGACTGCTTAGTGGTTGGATCCCCCTTGATTTGATATACTAAAAGTGCAGGAGGAGAATGGGGGCCCATATAAGGCATCAATTCCATTATCTCAAGCCACTAACCCTCTGGCTGATGTTTTGCTCGCGTATGAGATGAATGGAGAGGTAAGCATAATTTATCTTGAACGAGAGAGAATGTTGGTGCTATCTCTTTGGGGAACTCATAGGCCTCTCAGACTTTTCTGGTTACAATAAAATTTGCATATTTCTAGTATGTTTGTTTGTACTTATTGTTGTACTTTCTCTGATCCTTCGTTGAAGTTCCTCATTGCTCAGCAGAAAAGCACCTCTAGAAAAGGGGTCTCTTAGTTTTGGCAGTACGCTATTTAGTATTTTCATATTAGTCTCCCTTACATTTTATCTTTAAGGCTAAAAGACTAAAGTATTTAATCAAATTTGACATTTTGCTGTCTGTTAATGCTTGAATTTATTGTGATATTCGCACAACTCACAACCAAGGGCATTGGTAATGTCCAGTTATAAAGGAGGAAACACCAATTGTCCTTTTTTTTATTGTTTCTATTTATGCATCGAATGTCCTCTGATAAGTGTGGGCAATAAATTTCCTGCTAAAGACTTTAAACAGGGACCATGGATATCCACTACGTGTAGTTGTTCCAGGTATTATTGGTGCTCGTTCTGTTAAATGGCTTGATTCCATCAACATAATTGCTGAAGAATGCCAGGTTAGAATATTATTTATTTTTCTTTTAGTTATTTTGATTGTACCCTGTTGTTTATGATTGATTCTGTATTGGTCTAATAGGGGTTCTTTATGCAAAAAGACTATAAAATGTTTCCGCCTTCTGTAAATTGGGAAAATATCAATTGGTCTACGAGGAAGCCACAAATGGATTTCCCCGTTCAGGTCTCTCTCTCTGTGTGTGTGTGTGTGATGTCGTTTCTATTGACTCTATTCCCAGATCTTTTATTGTAATCTCTTTGTGTTTACATCGAGTTGGGCACGTCCCTGAAAGTTGATTACTGCTGAGCATGGCTTGCTCAGTTAAAATGGATTTTTACACTGTATTGTGTAGTATATTTAGGTTATACATCAAAATTAAATTGGATTCAAGGGAAAATGGGATGTCTATTTCATCTGCTACAAGTGACTAGAAAATTTTGTTTATTGGTGAACACGAGCTTTCTTAAAATTTGTGAGAAATTTAGAGGATCCAAGTGTTCAATTGGTTTTTGTTTCTTAGAGTACCATTGGCGTTTGTATATCCTATGGACATGTTACATTGGAGTGAGGAAACATAGTGCATGGTAACCCTGATCTTTTGTGTGTTCGTAAAACCCTTACTATAATGTCATAAATGCAAAAGTGGGTCATGTTTTAAAATGTGGGGCAGAAGTTAGTGTATCATATCTGAAAACTTTAATGTTTATGGCCAGCTTCAATTCATTGAACAATTTATGCACATGAGTGGTAAATTCGTTACCAAGTTATTCTTACCGCACCGATGCCTGAAAAAACAAACTATTAGAGGGCTGTGACTGGAGTGTCAGATCACTTCTGAACTTCCGATGATTTGTTCGACTGTTACTTGTGTTTGGTGATTGTCTTTGCGTTGGTTGGTCACTGCTTTAACACTGGGGATAACTGTCTGAAAGGAAGGCACCTGAAATTTTAGCTGTTGCTCATCCAATGCATGAATGTGTAATATGTAATTTCTCTGGATTAATAATTACTATGATTGTACGATTATATGTTTCTTTCATTAAAAGATCAGATTCAGCATTTAGAAGGCCTTCATTCAATAAAGGCCATAATTATAGTGATTAACAATCAACGGTTTTTGTTTCTTGGCAGTCTGCTATATGTTCCTTAGAGGACTTGAACATCGTAAAGCCTGGAAAGGTGAGTGATATCTGCACTCTAATTATGCGTATCGTGTTTGTATTTACACTGCATAAATTCATTTCTCACGGATGAATTGAACCCCAAGCATCTCGTTACTAATAGTGTACGTCCCCAAAAAAAAAAAATTAGTGCTTCCCATGCCAGACTATCAATTTCGATTGAGGTCCACCCTTGTGATTTAGCTTGATAAATGAGCTCCTTTGTTATTGTTTTTATTCAGATAACTATCAAGGGATATGCAGTATCAGGAGGTGGGCGTGGGATTGAAAGAGTAGATGTATCCATTGATGGTGGCAAAACCTGGTTGGAGGCTTCCAGATTCCAGAAGGCTGGCATTCCATACATTGCTGATGATGATTCAAGTAGCGACAAATGGGCATGGGTATTTTTTGAGGTGACCACTGAGGTTCCACAGAATGCTGAGATAGTTGCTAAAGCGGTATGTCTTATATGTTTCTGCTCATCGCATTCTTCATGCTCAGAATTTGCATTATTACTCTTTTTGGTTTGTCGAATGACATCTCCCATTAGGAGAGAGAGCATCATACGTTCTCATTGGTTTTCAGGGTTCTGAACGTAATGTATGTATTATAATGTAACAAAGACCCGTTAAAGTTCAATGTTCAATGGAAAGCAACTGCTTACATCTTATCATTTGAATGGTACCCGCGGGTAGTTGTTTTCCATCTTGACAATCTGAAATAAATCTGAAGTGACTCATAGGTTATGATTAGAATCGCATTTTCATAGTGTTATCGACTATGGTTATGAACTTATGAGAGGTATTCTGTCTGTCCTATTGATGGGCAGGTGGATATAGCTGCAAACGTTCAGCCGGAAAATGTGGAGAACATTTGGAACTTGAGAGGAATTCTGAACACTTCTTGGCATCGGGTCCATGTTCGGGTTGGCCACTCTAATATGTAGCAAGTTTTTTTCATGCCATGTGAAATTGTCTGTTTTCCACATGCTTCAGATGTACACTTCTGGCTTTGATGAGACAGCGTGTTTGCTGAAGGTTTCCATTAGTCCGAATGCGTATTTCTCCTCAATAATCCTCAATAAGGAAAATTATTCAGTAATCACTGAATAGTCTCTCCTCAATAACACTGGTAAAATTTCAAACTTTTGCGTTTTTTTCCGTGCTTATTTGAACTGTTTTGGACATTTATTGGAGGGAATCAGGAGCATTTTCTTTCTTCCCTTGCATTCATTTTTGGCCGGGCAATTGTAATTGGCCAAACTTTTGGGTCACTAACTTTAATCTCAACCAATTGTAGGGTAGGTTAATGAAATCAAGATTTCGAGCTTGACTCGTATCTGGATTTTCAAAGTTAATTTGTGTTAAATTTGTAACTTGTAAAGCATATATACACGAAACTTCAATTAAATTTTGAAGCTTGTTAAGTAATTCGATCAAGCTTTTTTTTCAGTTCAAAGAAAAAAAAAATTAAAAAGAGTAAACTTTAATAATTCACTGCTCAAATCCATTCGATGGTTTACATCTTATGTTCTCAGGCAGGGCTGCTAAACGAACTGGGCAATTCGAATTTGATCTTGTATTTGCTTAGAAAAAGAAAAGCTCATTTAAGTAAGTGATCAGTTTTTTTAGCCTTTTGAGAACAAGCTACTTGTTGGCTTATTCGACTTGTGATGTATGAGAAATTCAAGCTACTAAAGATTGATTCGTGTTTGGTTCAATTAAATTTTACTTAACATCTACTCGTTTCATAAACAAGTTAAAAGTACAAATATGCTTTTTTAAGTTTTAAGTTTTCCAACCAAATTTTAGTTTCAACCACTTGCTTCTTTCATTCGACTCGTTTATCACGCCAACTCTTGGGCCTTCCTAGTTATTCAAAATAATAAAGTAGAGCAGAATATTCTTTATACCGCCGGTGTAAAACACCTATTTTTCACCACCACTTTTGTGGGCTCCATTGTGTATTAAAAGTAGATCTGAATCGTTCATTTTGTAGGGCCCACAGAGTAGTTCATCCCTTCAAAAAAATCAACTTGATAGGACATCACCAAGTATATTTAAATTTTGTTTTATAAAATTGACGGTCATGGATTTTAATGCTAAACTGTTCTTGACCGTCTATTTCACAAAACAAAATTTAAAATTTTATATATCTATCGATGTCCGATCAAAATAATTTTTTGCATGGATACAATACTTTACGGGCTCTTCAAGATGAAAATAAACTCACTATGGAACCCACATGTGACGGTAGCAGAAAAGAGGGATTTTACACCAGCGGAGTAAAAAATATTTTCCTTTCCATGGGTTGGCTAACCCCACTCTCTATAAGCTAGCGTCGTCAGTGGTCAGCCGAAATTGGTTTCCTCCGACATCCGATCCGATAAAGTAATGGGTAATTCTATTAACAACCACATTTTAGCTAAATACAACCATCTAAAAACTTAAAATCAAAATTTGAAATTGTAACCCAGTTTTGGATAAATACAACCAACAAATTTCTCAAATATTCCCAATCTACCCCTCCCCTTCCTAACATCTAATTTACTTCTCATTCTACCCCTCTCCTCCCTAACATTTATTTACTTCCCAATCTACCCCTCCTATCAATCTAAACCATAAAAAAAAAAACCAAAATCATATCAGCCCGATCGTCTTCTTCTCACAACGTCTTCTCTTCTTCTCTCCTCTTTTGCCGACAAAAATGGAAGCACCAGTTGCCAAAGGTAAATCTAAATCATTCTGTTCGTCTTCTTCTTCTCCTCTTCCTCACCACTCCGTTCGTCTTCTTCCTCTCCCCTTCTTCTTCCTCTCCGTCTCTTGTCTCCCTTTTTCAAATCCTAACCTAAATCTACCCCAATTGCCAACAAAGAATCGACCTCACCACCACGAAATCGCTGTTCGGGAAGCAAAAACAACGCAAGAAAAAAGACCTAGATTTCATTTTTTCGTTTTGGTTGCCTGCCATTCGGATTCCCAGTATTGAATTTGATCAGTATTTTCGGATATGAATGTTTGAAATATGTACCTTAATTCGGATTTTAAAACATGAATTATATGTTTGAAACTAATAGATTTAAATTCCCACTGTATGCTTCATTTTTTAGAATCCGAAGTTGTTTTAAATATTCAGAAGTTAAAATGTGAAATAAAAAAATTACTTCAAGTTTCAAAATCCGAATATGGGCAAACGTGGGATGTGTAAAATTAAATCAATTATTTATGTCTGAAACGTAGTAAATAGTTCAGCTTTTAAAATTTGAATTCACAACATCCACCATTCTTTAGTTTGAGGGTGGGTTAGTTGTTTGATTAACTCTGCATTCTTTAGTTCATGGTTGGTGATAACTACCTCTTGGACCTTTTCTGCTCCAATTTCTTGATCTTACTTCACATGGTTGGTGATGACTACATTTTACACATTAAGATTTCGAGAAAAGGCCTCTGTTTGTTTTTCACTTTAAGCCTTCAAAAAATCAGGGCCGGCTTTGGTACCATATGATTATAAAAAGTGAGAAAGAATTACCCTGCCAATTAAGCTACATATTCGGATTCTACACATCCCACGTTTCCCATAGTCGGTAATTATTATAGTTCACATTTTAACTTCTAAATAGTCAAAACAACTTCGGATTCAAAAAAATGAAGCATACATCGGGAATTTAAATCTATTAATTTTAAACAAACAATTCATGTTTTAAAATCCGAATTAAGGTAACTATTTCAAACATTTAAATCCGAAAATATTGTTCAAATTCTATACTGGGAATCCGAATGGCGGACGACAAAAAATGAAAAATTGAAATCTGGGTTTTATTTATTGTGTTGTCTTTGCCTCCCAAACCACTATTTTCTTCCCATCAGCTTCCTTGTTTACCTCCATGTTGCTTAAAATCAAAACTTTGAGCCCCATTGGTGTTTCAAAATACGAGAGTAGTGGGTCAATGGAAGGGGAATAACCTTCCATTGATTTCTCCATTAGGTTCTCCATTAAGGGAGAGGTGAAGAATGGGGAGGGGAGTGAAAGTTTTTTTAAGGTTTGAGATGAGAGGTGAAGAAGAAGAAAAGAACAAAAGATGAAGAAGATGATAATGGCTGTTGGAGGAAGCTTAACGTTGGTTGGAAGGAGTTTAACGGTTTTTTTTTTCTTTTTTTTCCGGATGATGATAATGGTGGCTGATGGAGGGAGATTTTTTAGGGTTTGGTGTTGTATATAGTGTGTGGTTGTTTGTACTAAATACATCCCACTTAAATGAGGGACAACATAGTCTTTATACAGTAGGATATTTTTGTCCTAAATTTGTTAAATTTCACGTGGTTGAATTTAGCCAAAATATGGTTGTTAATAGAATTACCCTACCTCGTTTGATTCGCAGATTGAAATAGATGAGATTAATAATCCTGGGATTGCTATCCTGGACTATTTGTCCTTGTACTAATTTCATTCCTAATTCTACCCAATCCCATGTTTGATTCGCATGAGATTATTTATGATATAATTTTTTATATCAAAAATATTTTAAAAAGAAAATAGTTAAAATAAAGTTTTCTTAACAAAATAGCAAGAAAAGTATTTTTTTTTTAAAAAAATCACTTTTCAAAATTGTTTTTTTGAAAAACATTTACTTTGCAAAAGAACAAAATTTTGAAATATTTTTGGGTAACAAAACTAGTTTTTGAAAAGTATTGTTTTGAAAACAGTTATGTTGGAAAAAGCAAAGTTTTGAAAATGGTTTTTTTCAAAAATAATTTAAAAATAATAATTTTGAAAATATTTTTTTAGAGCAATCACAATCTATTTTTTTAAATAAAGTTTCTAAAAAAAATATTATTTCAATTTTTTTTTAAAATAAATATTATTTCAGAGATATAATTTTTCAAAAAAGTTTTTGAAAACAGTTTTAAAAAATTAAAATTTTTTAGATAACTACTTATTTCCAAAAAAAAATGTTAATATTTTTTAAGAACCTTTTTTCAAAAAATTTCAAATAAATAAAGTTTTTTTACATAAATAATTATTTCCAAAAAATTAGAGGTTTTATTAAAAACAAAGTAAGAACTAAGTTTTTTAAATATTTCCAAAATTTTATTTTTTAGATATTTTTTTTGGGAAAACATTTTTTGAAAATATTATTTTAAAATAATTTTTTTGAAACACATTTTCTAAAAAATAAAAATAAAAAAACATTTTGAAAAACATTTTTTAAAAGAATTCCAAAATCATCCGAATATTTTCAAAAACAATCTTATCTTTGTTAATCCCACCTCCCCTGGGATTATATAGTACCTCCCATATAGGATAAAAATAGTACCGGGATTAATAATCCCGAGAGTCATTTGGGAACCAAACATGGGATAACTCATAAAGTGGTACAATTAGTCATTTTCCAGATAGTTAATCCACGAATCAAACGAGGCCTAAAGTAATTAGATTTGGGATGAAAGATGATCCTAAAAAGAAAAGAGAGATCGGATGGAAAGGAGAATAGGAGACTGAGGAGAGAGGAAACGAGAGAGATGGAGAAGCAACTACAATCGTCTCATTGTCGCCAGCAAAAATATTTTCCACGTCATGCCACAGGTTCAACCTGTGGCATGACCCCTAAACGACTTCGTTTCAGTTCTAAGCACACTACAAGGGCGATTCCAACCTATACAGACAATTATGTAATGGTCCGAGATATTTTTCTTGTATAAATTATTATAACATATATGATGTATGAATATCTCGTAAAAAAAGTATGTAGTAGTACGTAATCTAAATGAATTGTTTTTCTTAAAATGGATTCGGATACATTGGATCATATGCCCTTTTATATAAACAACTCTTACAGGACTTCAAGTACGCTTTTTATCTATCTCAGTGATATGTTATTGATCTAAGACATTCATATTGTAGAACAAAAAAAAATACAAATCACATACAAATTTCAAATTTATTGAAAATGGATTAGTACTTGATCCGAATGAATTTATGTTTCTTAAAATATAGGTTTGGCAAAACCGGTTTCACATAATCTCTCGCATTTCCCTTAGAACCGACGTCGTATTTATCCCACGCCTTTATCACCCAAAAAATCCAACGGACCCCAATCACCACTGATCCAAAAATCCGTTTAATGGCTTCCTCACCCCTTCTCAACCTCCTCTCCTTCTCCACCACACTCTCAAAACCACCGCCTCCGCCGCCGCTTAAATCCCCACTCCTCCACCTGTCTCTCTCCACTTCGTTTACTCCGTGCAGAAACAGAAACGAGGGGTGTAAACCCTTATTAGCGAAGTCGGAGGGGTTCAACGTCGAGGTCGGAGTCGACGACGAGGACGAAGACGACGACGGTTACTGGATGATTGATGAGTTTCGAAGAGAGGTGATGAGAACCGGTGTGATCCAGGAGTGTTTGCGAAGGAGGTTCCATGAGAACAAGCACGAGGCGAAGAAGCGGAAGAATCGCGAAGCCGCCAAGCGTAACCGTCGAAGGTTAGAGATTACAAACTCTCTTTTAATTTCATGTTTTTCGGCTCAATTGTTACAATTTGTTTGTTCTCATCCAATTCAGTACTTCAAATTTTTAACACTATGAAACAGCCCCTTTGGATTGAGGGATTTGATAAGAAAAGAAAAGAAAGTATTACGAGTTTCTTGTCAAATTACTCATTTGGATTGAGTTTTTTGGTGAGAAATGGAGAGAGAAGTACAAAAAATGATATTTTTTTTTTATTGGCTCATTCCGTTTCTCATCAAATGGTCATGAGATGAGTTTTGGTGAGAAAGAGCTCCCCTTTTTTATCACACATTTTTTAAATGTGATTTTCTTTTGAAATTCGCTAACTTATCCTGGAAAATTCTAGGTTATTGTTTTTTGGAGAAAGATTTGAACTCTACAATAGTTTGTTTTGAACATTTCCTGGAACCGTTGAGACAATCCCGAGTTTACCTCGAAACTTTGTTTTGCGGAATTTGGTGAAAAGCTTGGTTTTTCCGTGATTTGATAAGAAAAAAAGGTCCCTATTTCAGTTTTATGAATTTGACTGAAGATTGGAGCTCATTTTTTGGTCTCTATGTTGAGAGACGTGTGTTAACTTTTGCTAGATTAAACCTATCGATATGAATTTGCACTATATTAGCTCAGCACCAATCAACTTTTTTGAACATCTCCAATAAAAGAATTGGGTATTAAACTTTGTGGAATGGTACAGTAGAACCAATAAAGATAAGATGAGACTATGAGAGAAAATAGATTAAGATCATGGATATAGTAAATCAATTGTGCTCATTAGTGAGATGCTCTGGACCATGAATGAAGAAAGCATGGTAATGAGCACAAAAATTAATTTGGTCTCTGGCCTGCCCTCCCTAATGCCTTTCGGCTTTGATTTGAGGGTATGGTTCTGCAGCAAAACGTCCCTGTAGCTCCTCGGTTCTTGGAGGTTTAGGAGGGCCACTGTTTCAGTGGTACTCTGAGAGCAGCCACTTTGTGCATATTGCCAAAGGTTAGGTCTGTCTCCAATCATCCCCGCCCATACCCCCAATGATTGGGGACTAGATGTGCTCTGTTATTGTTTGTTTGTTATATGGTAAATCAATAGGTGCAGTTGTTTGGAAGAATGATACGCTTCGATGGATGTAGCACGAAGCGGAGAGGTAGAATAAAATTAACTTTAGAGGTGGTTGTTCGAAAAGATCTAAGTTTGTTGGATAATCATGACAATGCCCTCTATAGAGCTTAATGGAGAAAACGGGATTCATGTAGTTGACCTAATTGATAGAGATTTAAGGTTCAGTTTTATTTATTTAGGTCAATCTTAGGTGATTTGTAAGATTTAACTTTGACAAGATTTTGTAAAGATTTGGAGAAGCTCCAATGGACTTGGATTTTGATTAAAGAATTTTGGTAATTTGTTAGAAACTAGTGTTACTGGTACAGCAGCTTAATTTTTTGATCCCTCTAGTGTCCGGATACATTGATTATGCAACAAACGTTAGGCATATTGGCTGGAAAGTTCGAATATGTTTAACCTTTGATTGGAGGCGAATGGATTGATTTGAGTTCTGTAGAGATATGGAATGATGGAACATATGTCCTTAGGCTCTGTTGGGAGAGATGTGGATTCGAAATGAAGGGATGTTACGAGATTATCCAATAAGAGTAGCCGAAATTAGTTTGATGGTTTGGATATGGATTTCAAGGTTGCTTTGGAGCTTTATCTTGATGGATTTGAACTATTAACTATAGTGTATTGAAGTTCTTGAAGTTAAGAATCCTCTAGTCTTGTTTTGTAGACCAGCTATGTAGATAAACCTTTTCTATTTTTCTTGAAATTGAGCTGTTGATTATGTATCTAAACAGAGCCTTAAGTCGTTGGAGAACTTTGTTATTCTGGTTTGTCTGCTATTCAGATGTAATGAATCGATGCTATGTTTGGATTGAGCTATTGATTATGTATCCAAACAGTGCCTTAAGTCCTTGTTGGAGAACTTTGTTATTCTGGTTTCTCTGCTATTCAGATGTAATGAATCGATGCTATGTTTGGATTGTGAATTTGTCGACTGATTTGGCATAGATAAGGAAAATGATAGCAAAACAGAAGAACTAGATATAGGATGCTAAACTTCATTGTTTCCTACCTTAATTCCTCACGAACTGTAATCACAACACTGCCTACAGGTACATTGTATAGGTTTTGCATAATTCTGCAGTTCGGTGGAATGTGCAGTTTCAATAATTTACTTCCTTGGCTGCGAAATTATTCCTTATGCACTCTTATGGTCTGTGGGTGTTTTGGGTAATTCTGTAACCGCTTAGGTTTCGTTTGTGTTTGTGTGCACGGAGATTAACGGAAGGGATATGAAATTCATGAAATTTGTATGGGATACAAAATCCGTTGGGATATAGCTCAAGCATAGGAATGATGATTTAAAAAAAAACCCGGTGTTTGCTTAGGTTAAGATTGTGGCATGCATTTTTTAATTTTGTCCTCATGCAAATCACAAATTCTATGACGACCCAAGGAAAAAGCAGTCACATCATTGCTATCTTAATAGAGGGGATATGCAATCATATCCCTGGTAATCGTTATTCCGGTACGTTAGTGGGATAGAAACCTCCTCCAGAGATGTTCTCCCACGTCAACTTGCGGCACCAAACACTGAGTTTCTGAGAGTAACGTGGTTACATCTTCTATCGAAATCCTGAATCCGCCACACAAACGAGTTAGGATATTGTCTTTTCAGTTCATCAAGTACCAGTTCATGCCCAATATGGTGCTTTTCTAATTATACCTTGCTTGGGAATTTTTTTTTCTTTCTGATTTGCTATATATTTGTTATTCATAGACGCGGCCCGTATCGAGATCCAGCACTGGATGAGCAAGAAGCCAACAGGATCAGGGAAGCAGAAGATGCCGATAATGATGACTGGAACTATGCTGGAGATATCCCCTATTGATGTTGTTTCACTCTCTTTCTTCTTCCTTTGGACTCTGCCTTTTCTTCTCTTTTTTTTTTTTCTTTTTTTTCCCCACACTTGTGTGAGGGTTTTGGTTCATGTAAGCTTCCAGGAGAATTTCATCCTTAAACTTTTTGAGTTCTTTTTGGCTGTGATCTTATAATTAAGTACTCAACATTTTCCAAACATCCGTCTCTGTCTCATATTTTTTGGTCCGTTTGCTAAAACCTTGGCTAAAAACTGGAGTAGTACTAAAATACTTTCGTGTATAATTTTTGAATTTTTTGTATGCTATTTAAAGAACTAACTGAGTTTTCCAATTGGAAGAATTTCTTTTCCAAAAGTTATGCACGCAAGTATTTTATCTTTAATTTAAAAAGTGGGATGACTTTTAAAAGAAATAACCAATTGGGTCTGTTGGATTTGAATCTAGCATATACAACAATTAACAGAACCCATGTAATTCCAGATGGGGGTATGACCGGGGAGGAATGGAGATAGACATAACCTGTAACAATATACGATATATAATGTTGTTGATTTCAGAAAGTTCTACCGCTGAAATGAAGGCCTTCCATGCCTCCAGCAACCACAGGAACTCAAAGGACATTAGGCTATGGAACCTTGCTCCAAAATCAAAACAGAAGACATCAGAGAAGGCAGGCCAATAAACCCAATTCAAATTTTGTTCTCATTATTTTGCTTCGTTCATTCAAAATGGAGCAACTCTTTAGCAAAAGGTTTTGGGCTTTTATACATTTTTCTTTTCATGATACATTTAGTTGCATTTATGTTCTCTAGGAAGATGACACTCAGGTCCAACAACAAAGAGATTGGAGGCATGGAAGGCCTTCAATTTCAGCCGCATCGCAAAACTTGTATCGCCGGGATTTTTGCCTCCATACATCCGATAAAATTGGAACGAAAATTGCTTTTTCCCTGCGTCGTGTCTTTTTTCCTTGTACTTTTGGGTAAGTTTACAAACACAAGAACGTGTAAAATAATTTTTGCGACATACCAATGTCGCACTGGATGATTGGCCAACTATTTTGAAGTGCCAGAGCAGTAGACTTTCCCCTTTAATCTTTGAAAAAAGATAATCATCGGGACGTTTCAACTCATAGACCTCGTAATTAAGGACGAACGTCCATGTCAAAAATCAACTGACCGGACAACAATTCCTGTACTATCGAATCCCACTAGTGCAAGGAAAATATGGACCGTTGTGATTAGTTAATTGAGCAATCGTGTCCGTCTATTCTGATTTGTTGGCATGGATATTAATCTTATAAAGTGTTTGAGATGAACTGTCGAATTTATTGACGTGGAAATGAGCTTCACAATTACTAAAACTTGATAGGAATGGACGTAAGCTGACTCCAATAAATGAATATCACATTACTTTTGAAAAAGTTCTTTAGTAATCATGGATATTTATAACCATGGACAGAACTGTAGTGGGGTAGGACGGGCCCGACCCCACCCATTTTTAACAATAGTAATGTGAGTTAGGTATAATTTTAATTTTTTGGTCTATTTGTATATCAGTATCTTTTAATCTAGTACTATTGTTTAATTTAGGTTAAATTTAAACAATTTTACATTATCGTATTGAAAAATAACTGGGACCTTCCAAAGAGGAGAGCTCCCCTATTGACGTTTCTGTTTCACTCTCTTTCTTATTCTTTTGGACTCTGATTTTTCTTTTTCTACCTCTCATTTCTTTTTATTTTTTTTCCAAATCCACAAAACTATGTGTTTGACGTTATTAATATGTCATGCTATATTATATTTTTCTTGTTTAATAATTGAGCAACAGTCAACGCAAATCAATCCAAACCATTGTTTTAATTAATTGGGGTCAGTTACATAATGTAAAATACAACTAGTTTATTAAACAACGACTTAAGCTTCCGAACCTGCAAAGTATGTACTCACTAAACTCTATTGTCAACAAAATTAAGTAGTAGTTTTGGTTATTGAAAGTTAATGAAAACACCTAAAATGAAATTCTTTTTCTTCTTCATATATTATTATAAAGAGATACCTACGACTAAGTGAGGATAAACTGTTTCGAAACTTTATCCGTTGGCTATAGTAAACAGGACGCTATACTCAATTGCTGATACAAACATCCAGACATATTTTGTTAGGAATCGTCTGATGTACATGATTCACGATGCATTCATAGGTGCCCACATACATTGACCTGATTTGAACGCATTCGTGTCCGAACATTATCTTTGTTATTTATGTCTTAATTTCTTTCCATACACTAACCATGTGCGTACAATGAGGAACAACATATCCTCTTGGTTTTCGAACCTGACTTGTGCCGATAGAACAAGTGAACAACACTGTCTTCTAAAGTACAAGTTGCAATTTGGGTGCTTAAAAACTAACGAAAAAACATATACTGAACTTTTTTTAAATGATTTTTCTATTTAGAGAGATTGCCATGAATTAAACACGAAAAGGTTAATATCGAAGAAATTTTATTATTTATTCAACATTTAGAATGGAAATTTCAAATTGTTTTAGGTTACTCAAATTATATTATCAATCACAAGAAGTAAACTAATTTTGAAAAGTTATCAACTGACATAGAACACATGATGACACACTTTTGTTAGGAATTGTCTGATGCACGTGAGTTGCACGATACATTTGTGATTAGTTCGTAGAGTAATTGATATCCGTCCAAGCTTTTTTTTTGGTTTGGATTAGTTCGTAGAGTAATTGATATCCGTCCAAGTTGATTTTTTGGTTTGGGATATTAATCCTACAAAATGTACGAGATGAACTGTCTGATTTATTGGTGTGGGCTTGGAATGCGCCCCACAATTGCTGAAACTCGACAGGATTGGACCTAAGCTGGCTCCAATATATTCGTATCACATTAATTTTGAAAAGTTCGTAAGTAATCATAAATATGCATAACAATGGGAAGAGCTGTAGTGAGGTAGGGAGGGCCGACCCCACCCATTTTTTTTTTGAAAATTAATAAGAATTAGGCATAAGTTGAATTTTTTGGGGTGTATTTGTATATTAGTATATCTTGATCTATAAATTATTTATTCTAGGTTAAATTTTAACAATTCTACATCATCCTAATAAAAAAATACCTGGGAACTTCCAGGAGGAGAGCTCCCCTATTGATGTTGTCGTTTCACTCCCTGTCTTCTTTGATTTTGAGGAGAAAAAGAAAAACTGTCTTTCTTCTTCCTTTGGATTCTGCTTTTTCTTTTTCTTCTTCTTATTTCTTTTGTTTTCCAAATAGGGGAACTCTACTAACTCTGTGTTTGACATTATTTTTATGTCATGCTATGTTATATTTTTGTTTTTTAATAATTGAGCAACAGTCTAGGCTGTGTGGAAAAATTGCGGTAAATAGAAAATTCGAAAAACAATTCCATTCTAATATTGCAACAAAAACAGATTACATAACAATATTGAAAATGTAGTACGAGATACAAACAGAATTGTAGAAACGAGCCGAGTCCTGTGTGATACCACAGTCTCCTTAACAAAGATTTGCTGCCTATCGTGAGTGTTGTAGGATTCACTGGCGTCTTCGTCCCAGGATAAAACGGCTAAACCACAAGCCGACGGAACACCATCATCGGCTGCCCTGGCGAACTTACTTGCATCTCTCTCTCTCTCTCTCTCTCTCTCTCTCTCTCTCTCAAAGAACTGTATTTTCGGAAGTGAGTAGTGGAGTGCGAAATTCTTGTGTGATTCACAAGTCCGGAATGAGCAATATATAGGCAGATCGATAGACAAGTCAATAGGCAAGTCTTTGGCCAAGTCTATAGCCAAAGTCAATAGCGGAAAAGGCATCTCCGGATTAAATGAAGCCAATTAAACTTACCACAAGGGGGTACATGACTTTCTTTCCATTTGTCCTGATACAATGTCCACGTAATGGAACAACATCGGTTGCCTCGAAAGAACCTCAGCATGTCCATTTTAATTCATTCCGAAATTGTAAAATTTCCAACATAGACACGATCTAAAATACAACTACATTATTTAACCACCACTTAAGCTTCCAAACCTGCAAAGTATGTACTCATTGAACTTTATTGACAACTAAATTAAGTGGTATTTGGTAATTGAAAGTTAATAAAAACACCTGAATTAACTCTTTTCCCCTCATGTTATTATGCAGAGATAGATATGACTTAACTAAGAACAACTTAATTGAAAATTGAAAATTTTGTGAGCCATAGTACAGACTAGACAACATACTCAATTTCTAATGCAAGAATTCATACATATTTTTGTTCGAAATTGTCCAATGCACGTGATTTGCACGAGGCATATGTGAGTGCAACATATATTGAACTAATTTGGGCGCATCCGTATTCGAGCATTATCTCTCTTATTTATGTCTTAATTTCTTTTCATACACTAACTATGTGGGTACAATGAGAAACAACATGACCTCTTGGTTTCCAAATATACCGTATGTACCAAAAATCAGCTCGATCGAATATCGATAAGTGCTTCACCGGAACACATATAACTTGTCGCTGTGGTTTTGATCTAGTATTTCGGATCCATTCGGAATCATGCATTTCAAGATAGTAATGTTCCGATGAGGCACCTAACAATATCCAATCAAGCTGATTTTCAATTACTTGTAGTACTCGACGAGCTCTACGTGGTGAACGTTTCTGATCGTCAAACCAACACCCAACACCGGTACAGCGGCGCCGGCCCCGCACAACACGCTGCAAGGAACCCCATTTCCTCAACTGATACATACATTTAGAACTTTTGTTAAGAATGGTCTAAGGCACGTGATTCGATGCATTTGTGTGTGCCACATACATTGAACTGATTTGGATTCATCTGTGTACGAGCATTATCTCTCTTGTTTATGTCTGAATTCCTTTCCATACACGAACCATGTGGTTATAATGAAGAACAACATAGCCTCATAGTTAGAAATTGTCCGATGCACGTGAGTTGCACAATACCTTTGTGGGTCTACATGAGCTTTAAATGGTTTTTTTATTTAGACATGAATTGATTACGAGATGCTACACCATTGTTATTAAATAAATTTCGTTGGTTGCGTATCAGGTACATTGGATGAGAAGAAAAAGGTTAATATAAAGGAAATCTTATTACCTTAGTATTTGCTTAAGAATAGTTTATTCACTTCATGATTCATTTGTCCATTTATGTTTTAACAACTTAAAATAAGCAAACAATATTTAAATTAGAATGTAGAATAGTTTAGTTTAGTTTTTTTTTTTTTGTTTGTAAAATAAGCTAGAAAAGACAAAGAAATGATTATTCATAATTGTAAGAAACACCATTCATTAGCTTTTTTTTATTTTTTTTCCAGCAAATAAGCTAAATAAGTTATATTACATGTGCAAGCAAACAAGGCCTATATACTTGTTAAAAATTTAATTCATTAAAGTTCAAATTATAAGCAATAAGCTCATACAAAATTGGAACCGACCATCTGTGCATCGATGGTGCACATATCGGCCCGCGGGACCCATTTCCGGATCCCACATAATTGATTTGTACAGTTCATTAATTTTAAAATATTTTTTGAGTGGCCTTGCTAAAGATCATTTCAATTGAATACTTGAAAGTGGTTGATCCAATATACCAATTTTTCATTCAGAATCTAGGATTTTATATTCTGATTGAAAAATTAAGACACTGGATCAAACACCTTGCAGTTATCTTATTGAGCTGATTTTTCACGGGCCACTGAAAGAAATATTTAGAATTAATTATTCAAGTTAATTATATTCTGAATGAAAAAGGTTAATATCAAAGAATATTATTATTGATTCACAATTTAGTATGGAGATTTCAAATGGTTAGTTAATTCCTTTTGACATCCCATTTTTTCTTAAAAAAAAATAAAAAATTCTTTTGAAGAGATTATTCAGTTGCCCTAAGGCAAGAATAAGTGATGTCCCAAACTTTGTTTCCACCCTTGTTGTGTGCGCTCCTTTTCCCTTAGAATGAATTATAAGTTTATTAGGACTCGAAGTTATTCAAACTGTATTACCGATAACATATGGTAAAATTATTTTTGAAAGGTTATCAACTGACATAGCACACACGATGACATCTATAGATATTAAACGCATCTTTGTTGGAATCGTCCGAAGCACGTGAGTTGTACGAAACATATGTGGGAAAATAGAAAGCCTGTAGTTCATCGCCTCTAGTGCACTATGTAGTGCATATCTGGACAGTCCAAAAGTGTTTGGAACGGTTCGGATCTATAAGAGTTCTTTTTAAATCCGAACTGTTGATTGCGGAAATGGACAGTACAAATGTACACTACAAGACGACCTACAGGAAGCACCGAACAGGCCCCCAGGCCCACAAGTGCGGATTTACGATGTGAAAAGAAAAAGATATTTGTGGGTCTACACGAGCTTGTTTAAATGATTTTCTATTTTGACAGATGAATATGAACAAAATACGAGATTTTGCACCGGTTGTTATTAAATAAATTTCTTCAATTGTGTTATGTACAATGGATGAGAAGACCAAGGTTAAAAAAAAAAACACTCTTTTGAAGAGATTATTCAGTGGCCCAAGGACAAGAATAAGTGATGTCCCAAACTTCGTCTAATTTCCACACCATTGTTTGTGCTCCATTTCCCTTAGAATGAATTATAACTTATTAGGACTGGAAGTTATTCAGACTTTATTATCGATAACATATGGCAAAATTATTTTCGAAAAGTTATCAACTGACATAGCACACCCCATGATATCTACAGATATCAACCGCACCTTTATAGGAATTGTCTGAAGCACGTGAGTTGCACGATACATTTGTGGGAAATGGAAATCCTGTATTTAATTCATGTGCACTATAGGGCGACGTACAAGAAGTGCCCTACAGGACTCCAGGCCCACATTTGTGGGTTTACCATGTGAAAAGAAAAAACATTAGTTTGTGGGTCTACACAAGCTTTTTCAAATGATTTTATATTTTGACAGATAAACATGAATGAAGTACAAGATTTTAAACAATTTTCTATTTTGACATATAAACATGAATTAAATATGAGATTCTGCACCTGTTGTTATTAGATAAATTTCATCGGTTGTTTTATGTACATTGGATGTGAGAAGAAAAAGGTTAAAAAAACACTCTTTTGAAGGGATTATTCAGTGGCTCAAGGGCAAGAATAAGTGATGTCCCAAACTTCGTTTCCACACCATATTGTGTGCGCTCCTTTTCCCTTAGAATGAATTACAACTTTATTAGGACTTAAAGTTATTCAAATGTTATTATATCTACAAATATTAGACCCACCTTTTAAAAATCATCTGAAGTACGTGAGTTGCACGATGCATTTTTGTGAAACTGAAATCCTTTTTTTTTTAAGAGCAAAAATAATATTAATCTTTAGAATGGTACAAAGATTAAAGGGAAACAAGACCCTTCCCAACGATTGGCTTACCAAGGCCGAAGCCCAACCTACCAATGGGTCAAAAAACCCAGTATAACATTACAGCTTAACACAACACAATGGGCCAAGCCCAAAATGCAGAAAACCCTATGCGCGGCCGCTACCAAGCCGTACCCGTCTCACCACGGTCACCTGAAGAGAAGAGTCACTTCTACCCCATTGTCGGAACCTGGGGAACAAGCTCCTATTGCTTCCCCAATCAACGGATCGACTGCCCCTCCACAATAGGCCAAACTCCAGTCACACCTCGGCAATCAACACCCAACACCACCAATCACCATCCTCACCGTCCGTCCGCCTACGTACAACACGAGAAACAAAAAACCTGTATTTAATTCATGTGCACGACAAGGCGACCTACAGGAAGCGCCCTATAGGAACCCCAGGCTCACAATGTGAAAAGAAAAGAAAACATTTGTGGGTCTACTCGAGCTTTTTTAAATGAATTTCTATTTTGACAGATAAACATGAATTAAATATGAGATTTTGCATCGGATGTTATTAAGGCCAAGTTTTCCACTTGATAAACTTGATTTTAAAATCAAGATTTGATAAAATCAACCCTTGATTTTATCAAGTGAGGAAGAAAATTGATAAAATCTAGGGTTGGATTTTGATAAAATCAAGTGGGAAATTGGGCCTAAATTAATTTCGTCGGTATTTTGACAGATAAACATGAATTAAATATGAGATTTTGCACTGGATGTTATTAAATTAATTTCGTCGGTTGTGTTAAGTACAATGGATGAGAAGAAAAAGGTTTAAAAAAAAATTCTTTTGAAGAGATTATTCAGTAGCCCAAGGGCAAGAGTGATGTCCAAACTTTGTTTCCACACCATATTATGTATGCTCCTTTTCCCGTAGAATGAATTACGACCTTATTAGGACTCGAAGTTATTCAAACTTTATTATCAATAACATATTATGTTTGAAAAGTTATCAATTGACATAGCATAGCACACATGATGATACCTACAAATATTAGACGCATCTTTGTAGGAATCGTCTGAAGCACGTGAGTTGCATGAACATTTGTGGGAAACAAAAATTCTGTAATGCACTGGCGTGTAGAGCACCATGTAGTGCATGTTTGGACCATACAAAAGTGTTTTGAATGGTTCGAATGTAAAAAAACTCTTCCAACTCTTCCCTATAAAAGTTTTTTAAAATCCGAATAGTGCAGAGATGGACGATTCGGATGTGCGCCCTACAGGAACTGCCGTGCAGGACCCCCAGGTCCACAGTTGTGGGTCTACTAAGTTAAAAGGAAAAACAATTGTGGGTCTAAACGAGCTTTTTTAGACAATATTTTATTTTGACAGATAAACATGAATTCAATACGAGATTCTGCACCGTTGTTATTAAATAAATTTCGTCGATTTTTTTTTTGGGTGAAGAGGAAGAAAATATAATCTAAAACCACCGGCCAAAAAAACCGGGTACAAAAACAACACAACACAAAACTGGCGGGCCTAAAACCACTGGCCGCAAAACTACCTACGAAGAAAATAACAAAAAAATAAAAAAAAGTACAGGAAATAAGAAACGCCGGAGTTGTCACTACGCCGCCGCCGTCATTATCAGGAGTCCGGATCTGGAAATAAGAACTTCCATCGGTTGAGTTAAGTACATTGGATGAGAAGGAAAAAGTTAATATCACTTGTTACCTTATTCAAAATCTATTACGGAATTTTTTAAATGATTACTTGACTCCTTTAGACATCCCATCAAAAAATGGAAAATTCTTTTGAAGTGATTATTCAGTGCATTGGATAGTGGAGGCTACACAAAGGGGTAGGGGAGACGACGCTTGGGCGTCACATGTCTTTGCATTTTTTTTTTTGAATGGGCTCGATTAGATGCAGGATGAGTTTTAGGTAAATAAAATAGTCAAAGAATAAGATTAAAGGGATATTATTTATTGAGGGTGGATGAACATTGAAGTGAACATTTGTGAAGGGTGGATAAAATAATTCTTGATTTGGAAGATTTTGGTAATAAAAAGGGATAAAATAGTAATTGGATATTTTTGTAGTTGAATGACACGATAAGGATAAATACAGGGTCTGTGGTGAATTGAGGGGTATTGGAAGAGGTATTAAGGGGTTTTAATTATGAATAGGATTTGGGCAGTCCATAATTAACATGAGATATCAAATTCAACGAGCCATAACTAATAGGAGTACCATGTTCAAAATTGTCCCAAATCATAGATGAGGTTCAAATTTCTGAGATAGTTTTCTGAAATACTCCTACTAACAAACAAAAATTCCCAATTAGGAAAACAAAAAGACAAATGTTAATATCAAAACTGTTTTTGATTGTGTCAAAACTCCAATGCATAAATGTTTGTACTTATGTGCAATGTACATGCTTTTTATGAATTAGAATTTTGGTACAATAAAAAACAGTTTTTGCATTATCACTATCCAAAAAAGAAAAAAAAACAGATATCTTAATTTTTATAGGGATCCAATACTTTTCAATTAAAAATGGAAAAGCTTTTCAGCCTTTTCTCCCATACAACACAACAGATTACAAGCTATTCAACCTTTTCCGTAACTAGGGCTAGCTCAGTTGGTCAGGATTCTTGCATCTCACTAGGAGGTCAGGAGTTCGAATCTTCCCGTCTGCGAGCAGGGGCTTTTCCTTTCTTTGTTTCTACCCTGTAACGGGCTTATTTCTTGTATTGGTTAAGTTGTTGGGCTTAGTTGTCTCGTGGACTCTCACATGTAGTGTCCCGGGTTGGTACTTCATATGTGATGTAATTGATCTCTCTTCTATCGATTGACAAAAAAAAAAAAACCTTTTCCGTACAATTGATTACAATTTTAGTCTGGTATGAATCATATTTTTACTCGGATTGCTTTAATTTGATTCACATTTCCTTGTTCGACTTGTTAAATATGTCATTTTTATAACTAGCCTTTTGTTTTCTTTGCAAATTTCGATTGATAACATCCTACAATCTTAAAAAATGTTTTCTAAATTTCTTAAGGAATTCAAGTCAATTGTTTTACACAACACTATATGCTTATGAAAAATTAATTTATGAAAGTTCAAATTATAAGCTCATCTAAAATCGTCACTGACCATTTGCACCAATGGTGTACATATTGGCCCACGGGGCCCTTTTCAATCTCACTCAATTGATTCGCACCGTTCTTTAATTTTAGGGGTTGTTCTCACATTTTTAAAAAATTAAAAATGTGAGATTTTATCAAATCTTTTCACGAATGGATAAAATCAAGGGTTTGATTGTATCAAATCTTCATAAAATCAATTGGAGAACCAAGCCTTAAAATAATTTTTTTAGTGGCCTCGATAAAATTAGCTTTCATGTTCACAGGGAGATGAAAATTTGGATGCAAACTGTTCATGACTAGAACTCAATACGAAGTTAGTAGGATAGTGTTGACTATTTATGACACAAGACACCTGTATGACACGACCCAAGAACAAACGAACCCGACACGACACAACACAATGCCCAATTCTATTAATAAATACACGTAACCTATTCTTATTATAACCAAGTGTCCAGGCCAGTATATGCATAACTCGGTTAATCTTGCGGGACTATAAACTCACCCATTGTTTACTAGCATCTAACAAGAGTCCACTTGAAGCTAGAGCACTCTGTATGGACTGACCCCAAAGGAGTTGATAGCACATGAGAGGTTCAAATCTGAAAAGTTAGGACGGAGCAAACCATTCCGGCATTGACCACTAGGCCAACCCCGTGGAATTTACATGGGATTCATTACATGTGAGAGGACATTACAAATAATCATTGCCTCCGAAAAAAATTCTCCAATTAGTGAATGATTGATCCCGTCTATGGGTACCAGCTATTCATGCCCCGATGGTGCACAGGTCGGCCCACAGGGCTTATTTTCGGGTTGCTTGATCCAATATACCAATTTTATTCGAATTGGAAAATTTGTACGTACTTATATTGGATTAAACACTTTCAAGTATTATATTCCGAATTATCCGAAAATAATAAATAAAACACTTTCATGTATTTAACAAGCAATTTTTTTTTCCAAATACGGGAAAACCAAAAGAAAAATGCTACATGCACACTCAGTTACATACGTTTACACCCTGCCCACATGGCACATGGGCCCCTCTCCCACTTAACCCCTAAAAAAAACCAAAATCGTTCAAACAGGCATTCCCTGACTTCCCTCTGGCTCTCTCTCTGTTCTGTCTCTGACTTTCTCTACCTCCTCCACTTTTCTCTTTCTATTTCTCTCCATTTATTTTTTAGAAATTAAAATGTTTATAACTATTATTTTTTATATCCGATGCTGGAAAAAAATATATAGTTAAAATATACTCGATGACATCTATCAAACAAGAATAGTATTGAATATGTAATTATGTGTAAAAAAATAATAATTTTTTGAGTATATGCTCTCTTTTTTTCCTAATTTTAAACTCGTGAATTTCATTAGGTTTGAACTAATGAATTTTATTAGGTCTAAGCTCTTGATTTTCATTGGGTTTAAGCTCGAATTTCATTGGGTTTGAGTTCGTAATTTTTACTGACTTTGCACTCAAGAATTTATCTCGGTTTGAACTTATAATAATAATAAAAAACCTACACCTAAAAAATCATTTTTTCTACACATAATTTCATACTCCCTCCGTCCCTTTTATAGTGTGTACATTTTCATTTTGGGTTGTCCTTTAATAAGTGTGTGTTTTGAAAAGTTAGTAGGTACATTTCCTATTTTACCCTCAAAAGTAGATTCCTTTTTAAAAAGTTAGTGGGTATTATTATATTGATAAGGGTAAGTAATGGAAAGTAGATGTGAAAGTTGTAAAAATGGATGTGAGAGAAAAATAGTTGGAATTCACATGTAACACACTTAAAAAGGGACGGATGAAGTATTAAATATTGGTCTTGTTTAATAGTTGTCGTAGATAAGATCTTAAATATAATTTTTTTCAACATTGGATATGAAAAGTAAAAGTTATAAACATTTTAATTTCTAAAAAATAAAAAGGAGAAAGAAATAAAGAGAGAGAAAAAAACATTTGTGGGTCTACTCGAGTTTTTTAAAATAAATTTCTATTGTGACAGATAAACATGAATTAAATATGAGATTTTGCACTTGATGTTATTCAATTAATTTCGTCGGTTGTGTTATGTACAATGGATGAGAAGAAAAAGGTTTAAAAAAAAAAACCTCTTTTGAGGAGATTATTCAATAGCCCAAGGGTAACAATAAGCGATGTCTAAACTTTGTTTCCACACCATATTGTGTATGCTCCTTTTCCCGTAGAATGAATTACAATCTTATAAGGAATCGAAGTTATTCAAACTTTATTATCTAACATATTATTTTTGAAAAGTTATCCACTGACATAGCATAGCACACATGATGATATCTACAAATATTAGACGCATCTTTGTAGGAATCGTCTGAAGCACGTGAGTTGCACGAACATTTGTGGGAAATAGAAATCCTGTAATGCACTGGCGTGTAGTGCACCATGTAGTGCACATTTGGACCATACAAAATGTTTTTAACAGTTCGGATTTAAAAAAAAACTCTTCCTACTCTTCGCTACAAGAGATTTCTAAAATCCGAACAGTGCAAAGATGGAAGATTCGGATGTGCGCCCTACAGGAAGCGTCGTGGCAGGACCCCAGGTCCACATTTATGGGTCTACTATGTGAAAAGGAAAAACATTTGTGGGTCTAAACGAGTTTTTTTTTTTAAATAATATTTCATTTTGACAAATAAACATGAATTGAATACGAGATTCTGCATCGTTGTTATTAAATAAATTTCGTCGGTTGAGTTAAGTACATTGGATGAGAAGGAAAAGGTTAATATCACTTGTTACCTTATTCAAAATCTATTATGGAAATTTTTTAAATGATTACTTGGCTCCTTTAGACATCCCATCAAAAATGGAAAATTCTTTTGAAGTGATTATTTTTTATATCCGATGTTGAAAAAAAAAATATACTAGTTAAAATATACTCAACGACATCTATCAAACAAGACTAGTATTGAATATGTAATTATGTGTAGAAAAATAATGATTTTTTTAGTATATGCTCTTTTTTTCCCCCTAATTTTAAACTCATGAATTTCATTAGGTTTGAACTACTGAATTTTATTGGGTTTAAGCTCGAATTTCACTGGGTTTGAGTTTGTAATTTTTACAGACTTTGCACTCATGAATTTATCTCGGTTTGAACTTATAATAATAAAAAAAAAACCCACACCTAGAAAATCATTTTTTCTACACATAATTTCACATTAAATATTAGTCTTTTTTAATAAATGCCGTCTCGATAAGATTTTAAATATAATTTATTTTTTAACATTGGATATGAAAAATAAAAGTTATAAATATTTTAATTTCTAAAAAATGAATAGAAGAAAGAGAGAAAAGTGGGGGAATAGAAAGTAAAGGGTGTGTGAGCGGGCGTGTAAACAATACGGTTTGAGCGGTACCGCTTCAACCAAAACGAAAGGTAAAGTACCCCACTTAGACTTTTTTATTTTTTTACTCCGTATTTTTTGGTAAGTGACCCCACCTAGATGTACCTTCTCTCACTCCCTCTCCCTCTCCCATACAAGTGCCTCCGATTCTCCTCTCTCTCTCTCTCTACGTATATATCTGCTGCCTGCTGCTGCTCTTCTTTCTCTCTCTAAAATAAAAAAACCAGCGATGGATTCCGACGAAACCAACCCAAGCAAGAGCAACCTTCCCAGCGGCCCTTTCTTCCCCAAAAGGCAAAAGGTTTTTCCCGCATTGAATTCCAAACACTAAAAATTCCAACTTTAGTTTGTTTTCTTATCAATTTATGCAGTTGAATTTGTTTTCTTCTCTGTCTGATTCTGTTTCTAATAAATTTTTTTCCTCCAAAAGGTTGAGAAAGTTGATCAAATCGTGTACAATGGCCAACAAACTCCGATTACCATTAGTAATCCATCGAACGGGAGCAATGCACCGTCGCAAGTTCTGCCGGGTATGTGTTTGTTTTCCCATTAATTAATTTAGGCCCCGGTCCACTAAACTTTGGCATCTTTAGACATTTTTAGTTGATTTATATGACAAGTATGACCTATCGTGACTTGTCGTAAAAAGTCAAAAAGTCAAAAACGCGTTAAAAAATCTAACTTTGTGGAACGAGACTTTAATATAGATTCTAAAGTAGCTCTGGCACCATATCAATGTCGATTACGTTTTAAATTTTTATTTATGGTACGTAATTTTTTACTTGCTATAAACGAGTAGAAAAGTGATGTTATGCACATAGGCGGAGCCACAAATTCGATCCAAGAGGGGCCGAACGATCCAGATTTTTTTTTTTTTTTTTTTGTCCTTCAGTATATCATACATTGTATATTTTGATAACTTTAGCCCAATACATTAATGTCAATAAGTATGCAAGTTTATTTATCTATTCATTGGTAACCAAAATACACACCTACATATTTTTTCGTGTATGAAAGTCACAAAATTCCTGCTGATGTTGTAAAAATTTGAAAATATTTAAGTTAGATTAAAAGATAGAAATATAAATTATACCAAAAAATTAAACTTATTCCACACTCGCATTTATTATTTTAAAAAATGGGTGGGGTTGGGGACCCATCTTACTTTACTACAGCTCCGCCCATGGTTATGTATTTTTGTGATTACTTTACAAACTCTTCAAAAATAATACTTAGTGGTACGCATTTATTGGAGCCAGCTTACTTCCAATCTTGTCCACTTTCAATAATTGTGTGGCTCATTTCAGGCCAATGTCAATAAATCAGACAATTCATCTAATACACTTTACAAGATTAATAGATCCATATGGTAAAAGATCATCTTGGACAGACATCGATTGCTCTAGAACTAATCACAACTGTCAATTTTTTTTTCTTGAATTAGTGTCATTCAATCGTAGAGTAATTGATGCCCGGTCATGTTGATTTTTGACATGGACATTCTTCCTTGCATGGTCTATGTCCGGATCATTCTTGGGGGCCCAGGGTGAGACAATGAATAGCACTGCTACATACACATAAAATATACCCAGAATTGATCCATTGATTTACACATTATGGGTCAATTCTGAGTACCCTTTCTGAGTACCTAGACTTTCTGGATAATGAATGCTTACAATTGGACAGGACAGGTGGCTAAGTGATTGGATGGGAGCTGGATGCCCCTTCCAAGTTTCAATGTTGTACATAATTTTTAGCTAATTAATTTGTTACGACTTTACGATGTGAGTTGCGAATTATTCTGGCCACTGGCCAGTTACGACTGGTTATGCACAAAAATAAATTTTATTAATTATTTTCTTAGTTATATAAGTATAGGTTGTTGGGTGTACCTACACCTTGTTTGGAAGGGTTTTTGAGAACCGATTCTGAAAACCCTTGTTGAAAACCCAAATGGGATTTTGATAAACGGTTCTCAAAACCCTTCAAAAAAATAAAAGGGCAGAAAATCCATTTGGGAAACCGAACAAGGGAGGGTTTTTGAAATCCGGTTCCGAAAACCCAAACGAACAAGGCTTCTCCTAGAATCCACATGATTTTTCATTTTTGTTTTCATCTTAATATCCCTTGAATTTGCTGCTATAGGTTTAGGGGCGAAGCTCCTGTCTCCGGTAAATAATGTTCAGAGGTTGACTAATGGTGTGCCAACGGCTTCGTCCCTGCCTCCGGTAAATTATGTTCATGAGAAACCTCTTCTACGACTACAACAACAAAGGTTAACTGATGATGCGCCATTGGCTTCGTCCCTGTCTCCGTTAAATTATGCTCATGAGAAACCTCATCTACAACTGCAACAACAGAGGTTGACTAATCGCGCGTCAATGGCTCCGGTAATGGATTTTTCTTTATTAAAATTGATTGAAAGCGAATGCCACAGGTTTTGACATAGCAAACGTGAATGTGTATCCCTTTTTTTGTTGGTTCATTCTATCTTTCCTTAAAGAGTAAAGGGAAAGTCTACTAACACAGCTATAACACAGCTATATCTGGCACTTCAAAATAGTTAGCCAATCATGAAATGCCACATTGGCATGTTGCGAATGCGAAAATTATTTTACACATTCTTGTGTTGTAATCTTACTCAAAAGTAAAGAGGAACAACGAAAAAGTACGCGAGGCAGGGGATAAGCAACTTTTATTCAACTTTTATCGGATGTCGCAAATTTTATTATTTTGGTGTTTTAGTGAAAACAATCAATCCGATTGCCTCACTTTCTTTTTGGCACACTTAGAATCAGGGGCGGATCTGGGGTGCAAGGGGGGTGTTCGGCCCCTGCACTCCCTCCAATTTTTTTTGTAACCTATTTTTGTAAAATTACTGAAGAGTAGCCCCCTCAAATTAGGTAAAAATGACAATCCTGCATCCGCCACTGCTTAGAATTTCCACATTCTCTTTGTTGTTCGACCTGTGTATCATCTTCCTGGAGAACATAGATATGTATCATGGAAAGAAATATGTATTAAAAGCCAACAGCTTAAAGTTGAGGAATTCACGTACATATCTATTCTACCCTTAGAAGGCCAATCTGTGCACCATCGGTGCCTAGATAGCTAGTACCCTTATTTAAAATGTCATCTCACATGTAATATGTCCCATGTACACCTCACCGCGTTGGCCCAGTGGTCAATGCCTGAAACTTATGAATTTGCTCCGTCCTAAGTTTCTAGGTTCGAAACCTCTCATATGTTATCAACTCCTTTGGGGTCAATCCATACGCAGTGCTCTAGCTTCAAGTGGGAGCGAGAGCTTCAAGTGGGACTCTCGCTCGTAGACGATGGGTGAGTTTATGGTTCCCTGGGATTAATTGAGGTATGCATACACTAGCTCAGAACCCTAGTTATAATAAAAATAGGTTACTTAATGGAAGAGGATCCTATAAGGTCTCCCTTACATAACTTATATAAGAAATTTTTCGTTCGAGATTGAATTTCAACAATCCGAACCGTTAGATGCGTTTAAAATGTGTTTTTAAGGTCTGCCGCGAGGATTCGTAAAAAAAAAAATACCCGAAAAGGCTTGATCCAAGCATTTTTTGATAAAAACGTTATACATAGCGTTTTTTCAAAAACTGATTGGATCAAGCCCTACCGAGTATTTTTTTTTATGAATCCTCGCGGTGAACCTTAAAAATATGTTTTAAACACATGTAATGGTTCGGATTGTCTCGGATCATTGAAATTCAATCTCGAACGACAAATTCCTTACATAAGGCTTATGTAAGGGAGCCCTTATAAGATCCTCCTCCGTTACTTAATTACTCCCTCCGTTCCTAAATAAAAGCCGCACTTTCTCTCTCTTTCCGTTTTTCAAATAGAAAAATGAAGTACTCGAAAAAATTCGAAAAACGATACACGGAAGTGCTTTATTTTTTTATTTGAAAAATGACACGACTTTTTGTAGTGGACTATTATTTAGGAACGGAGAGAGTATATGTATATAAGGCTGGACATCGTATCGAGTTTGTAATTGTGTCCAATAACCCGACATGTTAAGTTAAACTTATTCTCAGATCATGTCATGTATCTATTGCATGTCATACAAATAATCAATCATAAGCTAACTTTCGTATCAATTGCGAGTGGTCTCAACAAGCAAAAAATAAATAAATACAAGTTCTACAACAAGAATTCGGAAAAGCCAACGAAATGGACCCCACTTGGACTTGCCTTTTTCTCACTCTCTCTCCCACATATAAATACATGTTGTGTCGCATCATTTTCTTGCCTCCGATTGTCCTCTGTCTCTCTCTATCTGCTGCCTGCTGCGTTCTCTCTCTCTCTGTAAAAACCGGCGATGGATTCCGACGAAACCAGCCCAAGCAAGAGCAACCTTCCCAGCGGCCTTCTCTTCGCCAAAAGGCGAAAGGTTTTCCCGGCATTGAATTCCAAACACCTAAAAATTCCAACTTTAGTTTGTTTTCTTATTAATTTATGCAGTTGAATTTGTTTTCTTCTGTCTGATTCTGTTTCTAATATTTTTTCCCCCAAAAGGTTGAGAAAGTTGATCAAATCGTGGACAATAGCGGACAAACTCCAATAACCTTTTGCAGTCAACCGTCGCAAGTTCTGCAGGGTATGTGTTCGTTTTTCCATGAATTAATTTAGGCCCCGGTCTACTAAGCTTGACATTTTGTCTTTTAGAGTTTTTTAATTGTGTATATAAGGAGAATGTTATGTCGTAAAAAGTCAATAATCTCAAGAATCTACTTTGTGGAACGGGCTGTTTCTCTAACTTAAAAAGTAAAAAGTCAGTTTATTACGTTTTTCGAGATAGATCATCCCCTCACAATACATCACATAAAAAATCATAAAAAACCAACACGTATTTCGAGCTCTCAGATAAAAAAGCTAAAAAACCAAAAAGCCAAAAAAACCAAGTTAGTGGCACACCTTTGGTACCATGTTGATGTCGATTACTTCTGTAATTTTTATTTACAGTACGCAATTTTTTAGTTGCTATAAAGGAGTGGAAAAGAGATGTTATGCACAGTGGCGCCACGAATTCGATCCGAGGGGGGCGAACGAACTTATAAGTGTTCATCCCGAATTTTCTTTTTGTCCTTCACTATATCATACATTGTAGTTTTTGATAACTTTAGCCCAATACATCAATAAGATTATTTATCTTCCATTTCATTGGTAACCAAAACAGACGTGTACATATTTTTTGTGCATGAAACTGAGTTACGAAATTCCTAGGGATTCTGTTAAAAACTTTCAAAGTATTTAACCTAGATTAAATAATAGATTAAAAGAGAGTAATATACAACGTACCAAAAAATTTAACTTATTTCTAACACACATCAATTTTTTTTTAAAATGGGGTGGGGTCGGGGTCCCCTCCTACCCAACTACAGTTCCGCCAATGGTTATGCGTATTTATGATTATAATTACGAACTTCTCAAACATATTGTGATACGCATTTCAATAATTGTGTTGCTCACTTCGGGCCAACATCAATAAATTGAACAGTTCATCTCATGCACTTTACAAGATTAATATATCCATATGCCAAATAATAAGCTTGAACAGACATCGATTGCTCTACGAACTAATCACAGCTATCCATTTTTTCTTGCACAAGTGTGATTCGATCGTATAGTAATCGATGACCGATCAATTTGATTTTTGATATGGATGTTCATCCTTGCGAGGCCTATGATATGAAGGTCTGGATCTTCTTGAGGGCCCGGGGTGGGACAAGGAATGCCTAAAACTGGACATGACAGCTGGCTAAGTGATTGGATGGGAGCAGGATGCCCCTTTAGGGTCCAATGTTGTACATACTTTTTTGCTCATTTGATACGACTTTTTATGATGTTAGTTGTGAATTATTCTGGCCACTGGCCAGTTACGACTGGTTATGCACAAAAATTTTATGAATTATTTTCATAGTTATATAAGTATAGGTTGTTGGGTGTACCTAGGCTTCTCCTAGAATCCTCATGATTTTTCTTTTTGTTCCATCTTAATATCCCTTGTATTTGCTGCTATAGGTTCAGGGGCGAAGCCCCTGTTACCGGTAAATTTTGTTCATCAGAGACAACTTCTGCAACGATTACTGGTGCAACAACAGAGGTTGACTAATTGTGCGCCAATGGCTCCGGTAATGGATTTTTCTTAATTAAAATTCATTGAAAGCAAATACCAAAGATTTTGACATAGCAAATGTGAATGTATGTCCCTTTTTTTGTTGGTTCATTCTATCTTTCCCCTAAGAGTAAGGGGAAAGTCTATTGACACAGCTATATCTGGCACTTCAAAATAGTTAGCCAATCATGAAGTGCCACATTGGCATGTTGCGAAAATTATTTTACACCGTCTTGTGTTGTAAACTTACCCAAAAATAAAGAAAAACAACGAACAAGGATGCGAGGCGGGGGGAAAAGCAACTTTTATGCCAATTTTTCAGACGTCGCAAATTTTGTTATTTTGGTGTTTTAGTGAAAACAATCAATCTGGTTGCCACACTTTCCTTTCGCCACACATAGAATTTCCACATTCTCTTTGTTGTTGGACCTGTGTATCATCTTCCTTGAGAACATAGGTGCCAATGTATCATGGAAAGAAATACGAGTATGTATAAAAATATCCCACAACTTAAAGTTGAGGAATTCACGTACATATCTATTCTACCTTTAGAAGGCCGACCTGTGCACCATCGGTGCCTAGATAGCTGGTACCCTTATTTATAATGTCCTCTCACATGTAATGGGTCCCATGTAAACCCCACAGGATTGGCCTAATGGTCAATGCCTGAAACTTATGAGTTTGCTCCGTCCTAAGTTTCCAGGTTCGTAATCTCTCATATGCTATCAACTCCTTTGGGGTCAGTCCATAAGAAGTGCTTAGCTTCAAATGAGACCCTCACTCGTAGATGATGGGTGAGTTTATGGTCCCCTAGGATTAATCGAGGTATGCGTATACTATCTCAGACCCCTAGTTATAATAAAGATAGGATACTTATATGTATATGGGGCTGGACATCATGTCGGGTTTGTGTCGTGTCAAATAACCCTAATCAATAACCCGACATGTTAAGCTAAACTTGTTCTCGGATTGTGTCATGTATATATTTCGTGTCATAAATAATCAATCCTAATCTGCTAACTTCGTATTAAGTGCGAGTTGTGAACATTTTGCATTCAAAATTTTCATCTCCCTTGTGAACCATGCACTCAGGCGGCTCAAATTGTGGACAATGGCCGACAAACTCCGATAACCATTAGTAATCCACTGAACGGGAGCAATGCACCAACGCAAGTTCTGCCGGGTATGTGTTTGTTTTTCCATAAATTAATTTAGGCTGGTCTACTAAGCTTGACGTTTGTCTTTTAGGCTTTTTTTTATTAGTGTATATGAGGAGAATGGCATGTCGTGAAAAGTCAATAATCTCAAGAATCTACTTTGTGGAATGGAGCCTTAAGATAGATTATAAAGTAGCTCTGGTACCATATCAATGTCGATTACTTTTTAAATTTTTATTTACGGTATGTAATCTTTTAGTTGCTATAAATGAGTGGAAAAGAGATGTTATGCACAGTGGCGGAGCCACGAATTCGATCCAAGGGGGGCGAACGAACTTATAAATGTTCATCCTGAATTTTGTTTTTGTCTTTTAGTATATCATACATTGTACTGGTTTTTTATAACTTTAGCCCAATACATCAATAAGCTTATTTATCTTCCCTTTTCATTGGTAACCAAAACAGATGCGTACGTATTTTTCATGTATGAAACTGAGTTACAAAATCCCGAGGATTGTGTAAAAACTTTAAAGTATTTAACCTAGATTAAACAATAGATTAAAAGAGAGTAATGTACAAACGTACCAAAAATTAAACTTATTCCTTTCTCACATCAAAATTATTTATTTTATTTAAAAGGGGTGGGGTCGGGTCCCCTCCTACCCAACTACAGTTTCGCCCATGGTTATGCATATTTATGACTAATTACGAACTTCTCAAAAATATTGTGATACACATTTCAGTAATTGTTCATTTCGGGCCAACATCAATAAATTGAACAGTTCATCTCATGGACTTTACAAGATTAATATATCCATATGCCAAATAATCAGCTTGAACAAACATCGATTGCTCTACGAACTAATCACAACTATCCATTTTTTCCTTGCGTATGTGTGATTTGATCGTATGGTAATCAATGCCTAATCAAGTTGATTTTGACATGGATGTTCGTCCTTGCAAGGCCTATGATATGAAAGGTCCGGATCTTCTTGAGGGCCCGGGGTGGGAGGAATACCTAAAACTGGACATGACAGGTGGCTAAGTAATTGGATGGGAGCTGGATGCCCCTTTTAGGGTTCAATGTTGTACATACTTTTTGGCTCATTTGATACGACTTCTTATGATGTTAGTTGCGAATTATTCTGGCCACTGGCCGGTTACGACTGGTCATGCACAAAAAATTTACGAATTATTTTCATAGTTATGTAAGTATAGGTTGTCGGGTGTACCTAGGCTTCTTTCTCCTAGAATCCACATGATTTTTCTTTTCGTTCCATCTTAATATCCCTTGAATTTGCTGCTATAGGTTCAGGGGCGAAGCTCCTGTCTCCGGTAAATTATGTTCATGAGAAACAAGTTCAACAACGATTACTGCAGCAACAACAGAGGCTGACTAATGGTCCGGTAATGGATTTTTCTTTATTAAAATTCATTGAAAGCGAATGCCACAGGTTTTGACATAGCAAATGTGAATGTGTATCCCTTTTTTTGTTGGTTCATTCTATCTTTCCTCAAAGAGTAAGGGGAAAGTCTACTAACACAACTATATCTGGCACTTCAAAATAGTTAGCCAATCATGAAGTGCCACATTGGCTTGTTGCGAAAATTATTTTACACATTCTTGTGTTGTAAACTTACCCACAAGTAAAGAGAAACAACGAAAAAGGACGCGAAGCAGGGGGATAAGCAACTTTTATTCCAATTTTATCGGATGTCGCAGAATTTGTTATTTTGGTTTTTTAGTGAAACAATCAATCCGATTGCCACACTTACTTTTTGCCACACTTAGAACTTACACATTCTCTTTGTTGTTGGACCTGTGTATCATCTTCCTGGAGAACATAGATGCAACTAAATGTATCATGGAAAGAAATATGTATACAAAAAGCCAACAGCTTAAAGTTGAGGAATGCACGTACATATCTATTCTACCCTTAAAAGCCCAAGACCCACTTTCAAGTGATGCTGCTTCCCACTTGCAATGCATTTTCTTTTTCCCGCCTTTCACTAAAGAGTTGTTTTTTGAGCAACTCTACGTGTATACATTTTGGACATAGATTCAGGCAAAACCCCTTAGGTCCCATTATATGTGCTTGATCCAGTTTGAGGTGCCTGTATACGCAAGCTGTTCAGAATTTTCTTTATTGTTAAGATATTGTTCCAAAACCGTTATATTTTTGTTCTGAGGCTCTTGAATTTTTTAGAATATTTACTCTTAGCCTCTCCATTTTTCCCTTCCTGAATTTTTAGAAACTTAAGAAACTTACTGGTGGTAATTTCCATACAGAAATGGAGTTCGAAAGAGATATCAAAAGCTTTGGTTACCAAAGACAATATTGCTCCCATACCAGCTGATCCTATGTATTCCCAAGCAGGACAGGGTAGCTTTTTAAAGCATGTTGCATTCGATAAATCATATATTGGTATTTCCAAGGAGATGATTTGGTCACATTTTGCTCAAAGTGCTTTACCTGTTACAGGAGATGAATCAATCAAGCGGAAGGAATTATTGTTTGGCATATCCACACCTTGTTCCATGCTTCCTTCGGTATTTCTCTCTTGGAAGATAATTAATGATGAATTTTTTAGAATATTTACTCTTAGCCTCTCCATTTTTCCCTTCCTGAATTTTTAGAAACTTAAGAAACTTACTGGTGGTAATTTCCATACAGAAATGGAGTTCGAAAGAGATATCAAAAGCTTTGGTTACCAAAGACAATATTGCTCCCATACCAGCTGATCCTATGTATTCCCAAGCAGGACAGGGTAGCTTTTTAAAGCATGTTGCATTCGATAAATCATATATTGGTATTTCCAAGGAGATGATTTGGTCACATTTTGCTCAAAGTGCTTTACCTGTTACAGGAGATGAATCAATCAAGTGGAAGGAATTATTGTTTGGCATATCCACACCTTGTTCCATGCTTCCTTCGGTATTTCTCACTTGGAAGATAATTAATGAGTTTGCTTGCTAAGTACAGACGATTAGTTAATTGCATGATTGTGTACTTGGATTTTTTTTTCCCCTTTTCCGTTTTTCTAAAACACTGGAAGTGTAGAAGAGATGTTTTTTAGCTACATGTTAGGTGCATATGAGGATGTTCTTGTTTTCTGACTTGGCTACTTTGGAGTGGGCGCAGGGTGGTATGGGGCCAGGATTTTAACTGGGGTGGCAAATAAATATAGTTAGTTGCTGATGGAAGCTCGTTGCAGTCCGACCTCTTATTTGATCCTAAAATGCTACGACAGATGAAATTTATTATACGAGGCTGAAAACTGTACTACCCCTTAAAATTTGTGTAGTATATGATATTTTAACCCAAAGCTGTAAGCTAGTTACCCTGGTGTATATTTTAGCTACATGTTAGGTGCATATGAGGATGTTCTTGTTTTCTGACTTGGCTACTTTGGAGTGGGCGCAGGGTGGTATGGGGCCAGGATTTTAACTGGGGTGGCAAATAAATATAGTTAGTTGCTG
>JAXBDA010001941.1:0-48178 GCA_036023075.1 Gaultheria prostrata | reverse complement strand
GAGAAATCATCAAAAAAAAAAACCGGGAAGGGCTTGATCCTAGCAGTTTTTCATAAAAACTGTACCCGACCATTTGGCCGGGAAGTGGGAGGTGCGGACCTAAGATAGGTCCGGGAGTCCTGACCGGAACCGGACTCTATATATATATATATATATTCGGAAAACAAAAACATAACAACCAACAGATGTATATTCTACCCGGATATGTATATCCGGATATCCGGCCAAAACTTATATCCCCCCTTCTATACTGCACGCACAGTGCGTTAGAGTAATTGAATAACCAAAAGTTGCCACATCACCCTTTGATTATCCATTTAGAAGATGACTAAAATTAACAATGTAGAGGACACAATGGCATAATCAAAATTGAGTGCTATATATATCACCTTTTCAAACTAAAAAAAAAAACTAAATTATTTTAAAAATATTTTTTTCAGTCAAAACTATTTTTCTTTTTAATTTTTTTTAAAAAACAGTTTCTTTAGAAAATAAAAAGTTTCAAAAAAAATTTGTTCGAAAATAAAAAGTTTTTGAAAAAAAAAAACAATTCTGTTTAAAAAAAGATATTGTAAAATCCCGAATAACACTTTAGTTTTAGAAAACAAAAAGTTTTCCTAAATATTTTTTTTTCAAAAAAACCATTCTTGAAAAAAAAACAATTCAATTCTAGAAAATAAATAGTTTTCATTTAAAAAATCAAAAAATTAAATATTTTTTTTGAAAAACCTTCTTTGAAAAAAGAATTCAGTTTTAGAAAACAAACAGTGTTCGAAAAAGGAAAAAAAAAAAGGCTTTCAAAAAAAAAATCAATAATTTTTTGAAAATATTATTGAAAAAGAGAGAAGGTTTTTGTATAATGATGAGTGTATTTAATTGAGGAGATGTGGAGTCCATTAAATTTGGTTATTGGAAATATATTGGTAACTTTGAGTATGCAAATGAAAAAATTTGAGTATTGGTTAAAAATGGTGTTAACTTTGAATATTCAATTTTGAGAACTTTTTAAGCTAAATATTATTAACTCTAATTACATATTGGTTTTAAGTATGCCATCGGGACAACCTTTTATATACTTGCATACTATAGCCCCCTAGAAAAGTTGAGTATAATATGTGCACTGTGAACTGGAAGAAAAAGAACAACTGAGGGGAGTAACTTGTGACACATATCAAGTTCTAGGGTTTTCTATGTAATTTCCGCAATATATATTCTTCTCTACGCCATCTAGGGTTTTCTGTAATCAGCATTCAGCACCGGCCGAAATCGAAATCCAACAGGTACTTCTCTCTCTCCTCTTTCTATCTCTCTCTCGCTTTTGCTCTTTCTATCTATCTCTTTCCATATCCGTCTCTGTGTACGTCTCCCTCTATTTCTTTGTTTGCTTGATTTGTCGATTTAATTTCATGGAGTTTTGTGTTGAATGGGTGCTCTGATTTATCGCACGTATGTTGTCTGAGAAAATGTGGGCAACTATACATTACGTAGTTTAAGAATTTTTTTTAGCCTTGATCTTAATTCAAAAACTTCCATTATAGACACATATGATGAATTTAGTCATCCTTGGATTAAAATAATTGTGTGTAATGGAGTTTGTTTCAGTATATATGTCTGATCTTGTTTGACATACAGTGTAATCCAACTTTACATTTGGTTAGTAGAGAAATGGCCGGACCTGTGGTTCCAGAGTCAGTGTTGAAGAAACAGAAGAGGAGTGAAGAATGGGCTTTGAAGAAAAAGGAAGAGCTGTCAGCTTTGAAGAAGAAGAATGCTGAGAACCGGAAGCTGATCTTTAACAGAGCCAAGCAATACACCAAGGAGTATGAGGAGCAGGTAAACGACCTTTGTATTTTCTCATTTGATTTACAATGTTGAGAGTTTCTATCTAATTGTCGAAATTCATTTTTCATGCCTCGTGCAGCAAAAGGAGCTGGTTCAGTTGAAGCGTGAGGCGAGATTGAAAGGGGGTTTTTATGTCAAGCCCGAAGCTAAGCTTCTTTTCATTGTCCGTATCCGAGGGTATGTACCAAACTATTGGTGTTATTGGAATTTATCTTGGAAATGTAATTTTAGGAGTGTAATGCATGCTTATCTTGGTGTTTGTGGAATTTAATATTCCAAGAGTATTTTTTTGATAGTGCAAGGCATATCATCTTACTTTGCTTTACTACTTTCAGTATCAATGCTATGGATCCAAAGACAAGGAAGATATTGCAGCTTTTGCGTTTGAGACAGGTATCTCAACTCTTTTCTTTGGTTTCTCTCTGTAATCGTTTTAGCTGTATCATTCGTCAACGTATTTGCTGAGAAACTGAGCTGAATGAGGCAGTGGGATAAAGGGTGTGTTGAGATATGTAATCCCATCCAAATGTGAGGCAGCAAATACGAAATCCAATGTATCCTGTACGGCAGCAGGATATAGGGTGTGTATAGATATGTAATCCCGTCCAAATTTGAGGCAGCAAATGCTGGACATTTGGGCCCAAAACATTAGCTCCTATGACTAAGCCCTTAGTGTAATTTTCTCCCACTGTATGGGTCAAGAAATGGGAGTTGTCTCTTCAGACCTGTCTTCTTCTAGAGGCATCTTTCTTATACTTCCAGAATATATTTTTTGCAGATTTTCAACGGTGTCTTCCTAAAAGTGAACAAAGCAACAGTGAATATGCTCCATAGGGTTGAGCCGTATGTGACCTATGGGTATGCATCTCACTCTTTCTACTTTAGTACAGTGAAATTGTGGTTTCTGTGTATGTGTGTTGTATGAAGCTTTTACCACGTGTATTTAGGTACCCCAATCTGAAGAGTGTGAAGGAACTCATTTACAAGAGAGGTTACGGAAAGCTAGATAAACAGCGGATTGCTTTAACTGATAACGCAATCATTGAACAGGTTTGTGTGTATTGTATGAGTTGAAGTGTCTAGTAATTACACCTTACCATCTTATTTACCAACATGCCACTGTATGAGTTGAAGTGTCTAGTAATTACACCTTACCATCTTATTTACCAACATGCCACTGTTATGGCAGGCATTGGGGAAGTATAAGATTATCTGTATCGAAGACCTTATCCATGAGATCTTGACAGTTGGGCCACATTTTAAGGAGGCTAACAACTTCCTCTGGCCATTCAAACTCAAGGCTCCATTGGGTGGTCTAAAAAAGAAGAGGAACCATTATGTCGAAGGAGGCGATGCTGGAAACCGTGAAGATAATATCAACGAGCTCATCAGGAGGATGAACTAGATTTTTGGTTTCATCTAGCTTTTTGAAGTTTAGAGGTTCATTTTGCTTCTTTGTGGCGTTTGGAAGAATCTTACTCAAGTTTCTTTGGCATTTAAGTTGTGAGAGTATTCTGTTTCTTAATCAAGAGTTTTTACATGGTATTAGACAAGTTTATTTCAGATTTTGTTTTGGGATCCTAGAGCTTCATTTTCCCTTACTGGTTATTTTGGCACACGTAATAGCTAACCGATGCAATCTTCTACATATAGGAGTATGAAAGCAAGCAGTTTTATGGGCCATTTGTTTGTGATCTTGTGCTAAGATCCATGAATTGTTGCATGATCTTCGCGAGCCCTTTTGTTTTGCGATATGGCTCTGAACATATCCTGCATCTTTAGTTGCTGCCTCTCCTTAGGTTATTGCTCTCAAGTTTCGATTTCTCATCGACTTCATACTTGTTTGGTGCAGCATTTATCGGAGAATGTACATTGTTAAGACGACTTAATGAAATGTTTAAGCAGAGGATTTTCTTTTTATGAAACCTTCTAGCTTTCAGCCCTCCTAAATTTTTTGCGTTGCCACGACCAAGGCAGGTTGATATGCCCTTGCTTGACATCTTTAATATGTTTAGTCTCTTCACTAGTAACATTTGTAGATGCATTTCGTTAAATTTTTTGCTTAGAAGCATTTCAGATGACATTTCTTGCTGAACGTAAACTAGAATCGATCGGTTTATCAAATCAGGTAAAATTACTGCTCATCAACTGCCATGAGAATGAACGGAAGTCCAGGTCTACACCCACACACACAATTCAGTAACAAAACAAATTGCCCATGACAATGCGTACCATAGCTTGACATGACCTTGAGCCAAGGCAGTATTCTCCTTTTCGTTTCCAGTTATAGCCTTTTTCTTGGATTTCACTTTGTTTATTCCATTCATGTATTGGAGGGAGTGAAGTAGGGAAAAATAATACTCCCTCCGTCCCTTTTATAGTGTGTACATTTACATTTTTTGCCGTCCCTTAATAAGTGTGTTTTGAAAAGTTAGTGGGTACATTTCCTATTTTGCCCTTAAAAGTAGATTCATTTTTAAAAAGTTAGTGGGTATTATTATATTGATAATGGTAAATAATGGAAAGTAGATGTAAAAGTTGTAAAAGTTGATGTGAGAGAAAAATAGTTGGAATTCCCAGGTAACACACTTAAAAAGGGACGGAGGGAGTATTATAATACACATTTTATTTTCCATGGCCTCTTATATTTTATTCTTTTTTATTTTTATTCTCATGAAAGAACTTCTTTTTTATTTTATTCTTTCAAAATAATTTTTTGAATAGCCATGCAAAAAAATCTGCTCAATCGGATTACCGCAGGTGCTTATTATTATGAATTATATAATGCAAAGTATGAGAATTTTTTTGTTTATGCCATTTATAAAGTATTAAAAATTTATTATTTGTTTGAATGTAGTAAAATATAAGAACAAAAAATTTAGAAAGAGATTTAAATAGAAAGGTACGTGTAAAAAGAAAGAGCAGTTTATTGTAGTAAAGTTAAAATAAAGAATTATAAATTTTAAAAAAAATAACTTGCTAAAATATAGTAAAAAATATTTTTTAAGTTAAGAGATGTTTGGGAGCTCAATTTTCTCATTTTCATTTTCTCCTTTTTGAATTTTGGTTGTTTGGGAGACTTGAGCCAAAATGAATTTTACCAAAATGAGTTTTTCAACTTCAACAAAGGAGGGCAAAACAGAGAAGGAGGTCCATAGGTGCTTTTCTCATTTTGACTTCTGATCTGAATGTTAAAAGATCATTTTTGCCCTCCCTTTACATTTTTGGACATTTTTGTGTTGTGGACTTGGAACTTGGGTATCCATTGTTGCCTTCGTCCTTTTTTTTATATTGCTGAATTAGTACAGTCCACAACTACGTTTCGGTATGCTTTAGGCATAGTTGGTTGGCAATATATATATATATATTTTCTAGTTTGAAAAAATAATTATAGTGGAGATTTTCAAATATTGGGCACAAGTAATTCACAATATATCCTATTATCTTTAAAAAAATGTCTAAAAACTATTTTCCGACAATAAAAAAAAATTGGACAGGATATGTTTACAAAAATGTTACCCAATATGACTTTAAAAACTTCCTAAAAACAATATTCATATACATTTTTAATACCATAATAAATAAACAAGGGCAAAATGGTAAACAACTATCTCATAACTCATTTTCATCATTATTCTCCCAAATATATTCCTGTTGTAAAATGCATTCTGTACATTTCTTCCAAACACTCATTCTAAATTCAAAATACATTCTGTCATAAGCCAAAAAGCCAAAAAATCAAAAAGTTAAAAAAAAAAGCTGAAAAGTAGGCTCCCAAACACCCCATAAATTTAGTCCAAAAGATATAGGGGAGGCCGATGCTCTAAAATGGTCCATACCCCTGACATTTTGGTTTAAAAGGAGGTGACCACGAGAAGAAAGCTCATGAAGAAAGGAAAGAAGGGGATAGGCTTTTTTGGCAGCGAGTCAGAGCACAGAGTAAGAGACCCCTCGACTTTTGCGGGCTTTCTCTGTCTGTCCCTCTGGCTTGCGCCAGTACAATTTTTTTTTTTTCAATTCAATATACATCAGTGGGGTTAGCGGGTGTCCGGGGAGTTAGTGAGTTAGTCCAAAGAGGGTCTACAAGTTATCCAAAGCTCTAAACCCCAAACGCCTCTGATGAGGGTCGAAACTTGGTCTCGCTTACGGGAGAACCAATAGATAACTGCTAGGTTTCAAGCCCTTAATTACCTAGTACAATTTTATTCACCATCCTTTGCTCGAAATGATATTGATCACATCCTTGTAATACACAATTATTTATAAGGATAATATCATTTTTAAATAGGATCGATGTCATTTCAAGTACTAATAAAAAAGAGGATGATATGATCGGCTGTGTTTGGATGAGTTTTGAAAAAAAAAATTTGAGAAGAATTTTTGAGATAGTATTTGGTTGGGTTTTTGAAAATTAGAATAATTAAAAAATAATTGGAGAGAGATAGAGAGAGAAATGAGAATAATGAGGTAATAAGTAGAAAGAGAAATGTAAGTAATAATTGAAAAAATGAAGAATCTTTTTGAAAATATTTTTTGAAAATGGTAAAAAAGCCAACCAAACAAAGCCCGGCCATTTTTATTATGACTTACACCATTTCAACTAATAAAAGAGATGATTTATTCACCCTCTTTTGAGGAGGAGGGTTTATTCACTCTATTCTATTGACAAAAAAAATAAAAATTCACATACATTTTTTACAAAATTTCAATACACTTTTTAAACATTAACGACAGTCTGGTTGGCTGATTTTAGAATTTTCCTTATATTATTCGAGTCCTGCTAACGAAATAACAGGTTGAGAATAATAGCTATATAAGCAAGTTTTGATACTAATACACATTTTACGAATACTAATACATTTTTCTTGAATATCGATGCGTTTTCTACTCATCCTCTATCTTTTTTGAGGTTAGTATTAACATTTCTCTCCGTTCAAAAAAAAAAGATACACAGAGATGAGAGATGTACCACATCCAGCCCTTCATCGTACTTTAGTCCACGTCCATCACTGTCACTCTCTCTTCGAGGGATCCTTTTCCTTGGTCCAGTTACAACCGCCCACGTGTCACGATCCAGTATCACATACTGGGAATATTTTATTTTATTTTATTATTTGGATTTATTGTATCATAGGGATAAAAGGGCTTTTTAGAGGCCAGCCCCTAAAACAGGCTCATGGCTAAATTGGTCCCCCGCGCATTTGTTACCCTTTTAAGAGTAGTCCTCAAAGTCGAATTTGACATGTTGGCCGACCCAAGGGCCAATATAAATGTTAACCGAACCGGGGAACATACATGTTGGTCGAGTTGGTGGCCCAATTAAATGTTGGCAGAGTTCGGGGCCGAACCGCCGAACATACATGTTGACCTAACTTGGAACCGAACGTAGTTATTGGCCGAATGTAATTGTTGGCGGAGCCGAGCCGGGTCGAATGAGGTCCGACCAAGGAGATACAGATAATTCAGTCAAGTGGCACTAGATGCATCATCAATGACATCACTTCAAGAAGCGGTTAAGGCATGTGTCTATCACGAGTTTACTTTGGGCCTAAGGCAAGTCACTCTATATAAAAGGGTGGTTGTAAACCCTAGAGAGGTTGGTTGCTACTACTCACTCTTGAGCTTTGTATTTTTTTTCTCTCCTCCTATTTATGAGGCTGACTTAGGCATTGGTGGCCAGTTGACATTCACGGTGTTCTCTCTTGTAGGCTTAAGTTGAAGAAGGTGTTGCTCTATCTAGATAGGAGATCAAAAGGAGAACTAGATCAAAGACCTCCTCACAACAGCCCATATTAGTACACTATTAGAGTTGATCTACTGCTCTTGCCAAAAAGGTCAGAAATAAAAAATTACAAGCGAGCCATTAAAACTTTATTGTTTTCTGTATCTGTGAAATTGAGTAAAGTGTCATATTTTTTTTAAAATTTCTTTCGTTGATATTTTTTTGTTTGTCTTAAAAATATGAACCTTGAAACCATACTAGGTAGTCTAGGTTGGTTAGAATTTTTGTGATCTTTTAAAGTTTTATTAAAAACATTTTGTTTGACAATATACCCCTCTTGGAAATTAACTTTGGCCCCAAAACTATAAAGCCGGTACTGAAAATAGATGCTTCATTTGGTTTTATGTTCATTTTGTGTCTAAATCCAGCCAGGCAATAAAGTAAAGATTTCGAGATGAAAATAAGCAGACAAGTTAGTGGACACAAGTCCGATTCTACTAATTCAAAAAAGCTAAAAAGCCAACTTATTACGAAAAGTGAGACAGTCACTCTCATAATATATTACATAAAAAATCGTGAAAAGCTAAAAAACCAAAAACAAACTCCCTTAGTGAAACACTAATGTACTGAAGAATTAGCCAAGTAGAAACTAAACACGTTCACGAGGAAGGGAAAAGAAAAGTACAAAAATTATGGCTCAATCCTATTTTCGGCACTTATTTTCCGCAAAAGACTTGCTTACAATGGATTTTTTTTTGCGTAAGATTGGAAATTTTCTAATGTTCAGAAATTTCTCATTGTTGTATGGAAACATAATTTTAATAGAGATGATATATTTAACTTTTTAGGTTCGGTAAATTTTATTTTATTTTTCGTCATTCGTCATTCATAATCTACTACATGGGGGAAGTGGAGAGTGAGACTCGATCCCGGGATGTAGTATATGACATCCAAGAGTTTTACCGCATAAGCTGGCCACCACTTGCTAACTTTTTAGGTACGGTGAGAAATTTCTTAGCCTATTAATGTTGATATGGGAAAAGTCTATATATACATATTTGTGTGCACATAGGCAGGACCGGCCCTGAGCTAAGCCTTGTAAGGCGGCTGACTTAGGCCCCCGAATGTTGGCCCAAAATTAGGGCCCCGGATAGGTATACTCAAGTACAGAATATATATTTAATTTATCACTTATATAACCAATGAACTAGCTAGCCAAGTGGAAAAGTTTAGTTTCTCAATCCAATAGGTACTGTGTTCAATTCTTGGGCCTCTTTTTTCCTTCTCCATACCAATATTTTTTCCCCTCTCAGAAACTAACACTTTCAAAGGGATATATTTTTTATTGGTGCAAAAAATAATATGACAAAAAACTAGTTTTATTCGAAACAACGGAACAAATCATGAAAAAAGAAAATAAAATATAGTGCTAAGTAACTATCATTTTGAGGTTAGTTTTATTTTTATTTTTTTAAAGAGGCCCAGATTCACAAGTTCGTCTTAGGTCCCGAAAATTTCAGGGCCGGCCCTGCACATAGCTAACACACAAAACAAAAATCTGTGCTATTTCTCTCTTATTTTTAATGTAACATTCTCCGAAAATTCGTTGCCCGGATAAGGAGCTGCTCATTAGGGCCCAAAGACACTTTTAATTACGATAAACTGGACCTTTCCCTCTTCACGCAAAAGCAAAGTTTGGCCCAAATACAAATTGAATTTGTCAAGTGGGCTTATGGTTAAATTCAATCAATGTGTGTGGCGTTATTTCTAAGTCTCTACGTTGAGTAAAAGTAAAAAAATAAAATAAAAGAATATGTCTTCGTGAACTAAGTGATGTATATGGGGCACAATGTCTAGTTTGCACCTTAGTGAGGCTGTGGTGAGGGACGACACTGAAAGAACGCTTCAATGAATTTGAGTATTTTAATGAGTGATACTAACTCGCTGGTGAAAAGGCTAAGGCGGTTGGGAGATTGCAACTCTGGTCTCCTCACACAACCTTTTACTAATCAAAGTGGCCATGTTTGTAGAAGTTTATGTTATAAGGAGGATGCTACACGTACAAACCCAAAATGCACAGAAAACATACAGATCGGGCTCGGGGACCCACGTTTGGGTCTCACACGAGTGATCCAAACCGTTCATTATTCTTAGAATATTTTTGATTGAAATGGTAGGACTTTGGTTCAACCACTTCCAACCGTCCGATTGAGCTGATTTTTTTGTGAGCCCCTCGAAAAATATTCTAAGAATAATGAACGGTTTGGATCACTCGTGTGAGATCCAAACGTGGGTCTTCGAGCCCGATCTGTGCGTTTTCTGTGCCTATGGATCGGTACCCATAGGTTTTTCCATGTTATAATTCCAATTTTGGGTATTTTGTACCCAATATCAATGAGTCATGTTGATCAGGCCCAAAGGGACGGAGAATGACTGGTCCTTGCGTTGGGCACAGCAAATTAAGGGTCAATCATAGCCTACCAGAACAATGCTATATGTACCGACCAAAAGGGACCGACCACGTACCGACGGCGCCGGCGACCCCCGTGTGGGTCCCAAACGGCCAATCCAAATCGTTCATCGTGCTCAGAATAAAAATCTGAGTGGGTCCACTCAAGAAATGAGGCCATCGGACAGTGCTCGATCCAAAATCACCCCATTTCGTGCAAAAGTGTTTGCACGAAATGGGGTGATTTTGGATCGAGCACTTACAGCCGTCCGATGGCCTCGATTTCTACGTAGACCCACTTAGATTTTTATTCTGAGCACGATGAACGACTCGGATTGGCCGTTTGGGACCCACACGGGGGTCTCCAGCGTCGTCGGTATGTGGTCTGTCCCCGTTTGATCGATACCATATATTTACCGTAGCCTACCATGTGTGTGTCGGATTGGACGTGTATTCTTTGAATTTTTTTTCATTTTCTATTTATTTATACTATTATTATTTTACGAGTTTATTTTTTGTTTATAGCTAGCATTTTCTGTTTACAACATAACAAACGAAATGATAGACGATTTTTTATAAACTATACTTCTTTCGTCCTAATTTATTTGTCCAATTTTGGAAATTCAATTCTTTTAGGGAACATAATTACTACACATAAAAATGAGTATAACCTTTCAAATTTACCCTCCTCCAACTCTTTTCAAAAGTTATTTTGTTTCAAAAGAAAAAAGAAAACAGGGTTTTGAAAAGGAAAATTTGGTTCATGTAAAAGTTAAATGGACATATATTTGGTTACTTAAAGTTTAAAAAGAGACAAACAAATTAGGACGGAGAGAGTAAAAATTGATGGGTCAAACTAATTTTTCAGTATAGAAATGCTTGCTAGATGCCTAGGTCTAACCTAGTCAATTGCATCATGTCAAAGAAGTTGCTTCCAAGCAAGAAAGAATTTATGACCCCTTTGCTTATTGCGTCGGGAACTTGAAATTTATTTCCAAGCCATTTGAATGACCATATTCCACTTAATCAAATGATACTTGTCATCAGATATACTTACTATTTTTCCATTCAATAACAAAACAAACGTTGTGCTTACATGTAAGCCCACGATGTCTGAAAGATAATGCGGTCTACCATGCAACATAAACAGCATAAAAAGACACAAAAAAATAAAAAAAAGTTATGCAACGGATATTGACAGTCGTCTCAAAATGACGTATATATCGAATACTAAAAGAAACCATTCCAAACCCTTATATCACCATTATTTTAGTTGCGAATTCCAAGTTCTGCGGGTAAAGTCAACGTAAATAGTGAAATTGTACAACATTGCATCAGCAACTAACAAGAAAATACATTCAACGTTTGTGTTGCATGATTGCGAAAATTTTACGTACCAAGACATTCATATAATTTAGTCAATTGTGCATTAGTATACAATTGAACTCTTCCTTCTGCGATACTCAAAGGGCCATTGACTGCTTCTCCGGCGACCGGTGCCGATGCAACATGGTTGTATTGGTGTCAAGATAATAAAGGAGCCCAACCATAAGCACTGAGGTAGCAAACATGGGAATAGGGCCAAAAAACCATAGTAGCAAATTAATGGCAAAATATAGGGCCCTAAGTCCAAGTGACCAAAAATCACCACCTCTAATGACAACCAACTCCACATATTTTGCACCAATTTTGCTATCTGGGATCATTATAAGGTAATCTGCATGAATAAAGGACCTAGCTGATGTTACAAAACATGCAAATGCCAATATGAAACATATTAAGAGGCTTATGTACTTGATGGACATAGTGGAAGGCCTTGTGTCCCCATAGATCAATTCACTCTGGAAGATGCTGGAGCTATTCGCGATCCAAGCTCCGATGAGGGAGGATAGAGTCAGAGACACCGATGCAAAGAAAGTTGCCGCGGTTGTGTTGCAACCTAGCACGGTCAAAGCATTGTCCTTCCTCTCCATCTGCCAAAAAAACACTCAAAAAAATTATGGCAAGTCTAGCAGTGAAGGGCGATGGCCCTATTGTAAGGCTTGAGTTTGAGTCTCGAAAAATTGCTTTTTCGACAATCACAGTAAGGAGCATAAATCTTATTTTATGATACAGGCCCATTTCGATAGCCATTCCTTGTCTTTTTATTTGCTTATTCTGCGTCTGAATCTAGACATACAAGTGTCAGTGATTCAAAAAGAAAATAAGCAAGTTAGACCATAAGACAGGCTAATCAAACAGGCCCTAAATTTGAACTTTGTGTGAGTTTATTAAAGGCAAAGGAGGGAAGAAGAAGGTGGAATCATTAATGCTACGTGTCCATAAAACTTACCCAAAAACTCACAAAGAATTTGAAATTAATAGCTCAGGGAGTGAATATGAGGCATTAATTTCAAATTCTGGGTGAGTTTCTAGGTATAGTTTTTTGTGTATGTAGCACTCCTCAGGAGGAATTGTCTTACCTGCATAGCTTTTTCAACCCAATACTTCTTGTCAATGTTTTCAAAGCCAAAGACTGTGGTGTGGGGGAGATTGAGGTATCTGTAGAGGATGAAGAGATGGTATCCAAACATGAGGAGTAACCCACTTGGGACTAACAACAAATCAAGGTACTCCTTTTGGAAAATCATGTTTAGGCCGGGGGATTTTCTCTCCTCTGAGATCAAATTGAGTTAATCAAAGTGCTGAAGGCATTTTTTTTCCCATGGGTTTTGAGGGTTTGAATTAATATATGCTTGTTCTTGAAATACACATTAGAAGGGAAGAGCAAGCTGTTTGTTACTTCAATAACAAGGGGTATTCTTTGTTTAAGGCACAATTGACTTATCTTCAAGGAGTTGCAAAGACAGCTTGCACTCTTCGAAATTCCCAGTTCTGGGCCCCACCAGGCTCTATTAATCAACAATTACTTAAGATTTTATCAGATTATTTTCCCCACTTGATAAATTCAAGAGTTGATAAAATCTAACTCTTGATAAAATCTGATTTTATCAAGTGGGAAACTCACCCTTAAAATGATGCATAGTTATAATTCAAGGATCTTTCTATGGTTGACAACAAAAAATATAAGGGGAAGAGTGTATTTTTTTAATATATTTTTCATATATTTCAATACACTTTTTAATCTTTAAAATCAGTCTAGTGGGCCGATTACTAAACTATTTTAGAATTTTACATAATTCCACGCAGGAAAAATAAAATATACTACGGAGATGCAAATCAGTCATTTCACATATTCAGAAACTTTTCATAAAGAAGTATGAAACATTGCGCTCAAACTGATTGAGTGTTATCTGATCAAAATAAAAATAAAAATTGATAGAGTAGTAAAGTGTGTGTGGTCCTGTTTCGAAGGATGAATACGATTTTGTTAGCATAGGGTGAGTTTTTCCTAAAATTTTGGTATAGCATTTTATTAGTTTTCAAAAAATTTATTTAGCTTGTCGTAATTGTTTAGTTTAAATCATTCATCTTAACAAGAGACACCAGAAAGTTTGAGAAAGACCGAAGTTGGAAATTTTTTTATATAGGATGACACGTTAGATTGGCCATAATTTTTTTACTTTGTAAACTCATTTTTGACTCAGCAGATGATTAATCCAAACAATAAAATGTGAATCTAACAAAAAAAATTAGAAAAGACGATAAAAAATACCGAATATTATTTTTGAGATGCTCGTTTGGTGTAATCTGTGTTTTAAAGGATGATTCGTAATTTACCATTGGACGTCTTTTTGGTGGGTGTTATAGAGTACCATGTAGAAGGATAAGCTGTGCGATGCATTATACGAGGTTAGAGAAAGAAAATAGAATTGTGAAGTGGAACATGACTTAGGCTCCGTTTGGGAGCCTCTTTTTTTATTTTTTGGTTTCTCTTTTTTGGTTTATGGGTGTTTGGCAGCCAATGGGAGAAAGAGTTTTCCCAAAAACTATTTCTCCATTTTTGGGGATAGAGAGAAGAAATCAAAAAGAGGTTCACACCTTCTTTTCAACTTCTACTTATGGATTTCTCCCATCTCTCTCTCCCAAAATGCATTCTGCACATTTCTCTCAAATACTCATCCCAGATTCATAAGTCATTCTGGCCAAAATCCAAAAAATTAAAAAGTCAAAAAGTTAAAAATGAAAAGTTGAAAAGTAGGGTCCCAAACACCCTCTTAACTTAAGCACCCAAACAAGAGGAAATGGAACTTGAGCTTTTAGAATTAAGTCGGGTTTCCACTAAAGTATTTTTTGATAAATTTTATATTCTCTCATGTCATTCTTCTCAAATACATCAACTGATTTAACGGTCGTCGTCAAAAAGAAAAATGAAAAGTGGAGGGTTCGCGTAGAATTTACGAGTCTCAACAAAGCATGCCCCAAGGATCAGAACCGGCTTAGAGGGTAATATGATGAACCTTGGGATTTAGGCCCCCAAAAAAATCAAAATTTTAGGGCCCCCAATTATTTAGGAACCTATATATATATATACTAGATTTGTTTAAACTCACCATACAGAAAATGGAATTTAGGGCCCAATTTTTGTATACGAAATATAGGGTAGGCCTCGTTTAATAAGTTCGATTTAGGCCTCCGAAATCTATGAGCCGGCTCTGCCAAGGATAGCTATCCACTACCGAAGATCGACCAACTTGTGGACTCCACTGCGGGACATGCACGCATGAGCTTTCTCGATGCCTATCACGGCTACCACCAAATTGCGATGGATGTCTCAGATCAAGAGAAGACCGCCCTCATTACACCTCATGGAGTGTATTGCTATAAGGTGATGTCATTCGGTCTAAAAAACGCAGGGGCCACCTACCAAAGGATGATCACTCGGATGTTTGAGGGACTACTTAGCAAGACAATGGAGCCTTATATTGACGACATGGTCATCAAGAGCAAAGAAAGTGGAGATCACCTCAGAGACTTAAAAGAGGGGTTTGAAATATGAAAAACCCACAAGCTTCGCCTGAATGCCTCGAAGTGTTCCTTCGGGGTAGGATCAGGGAAGTTTCTTGGGTACATGGTAACACACAGAGGTATAGAGGCTAATCCGGACCAGATTAGGACTTTACAAGCATTAGAGCGGCCACGCACACCGAAAGAGGTTCAGAAGCTAACAGGAATGGCGGCCGCCCTAAACCGCTTCATAAATCGGTCATCAGATAAGTGTAGGCCTTTTTTCCGACTTCTACAGAATAGGCCAAGTTTGAGTGGGGAGAAGAGTGCAACAAAGCACTAGAGGACTTAAAGAAAAATACTTGGCCACAACACCGCTCTTGTCGATGCCTCGCCCTGGAGATGACTTATACATGTCATAGTCAGGCAAGAAGGAAAAGATCAAATTCCTGTCTGCTATATCAGTAAAACCCTTATTGATGCATAAATTAGATATTTGTCACTAGAAAAGCTAGCATGAGCGCTGGTGGTGGCTTATCAAAAATTGATGCACTACTTTTAGGCCCACACCATTATGGTCCTGACTGAGTATCCTTTGAAAGCTCTTTTTAGAAAGGCTGATTTTTCTGGAAGAATTTCTCATTGGGCAGTCGAATTGGGCTAGTACGACATTCGGTATCAACCAAGGACCGCCATTAAAGCTCAAGTGCTGGCTGATTTTGTTGCGGAGCTTACACCCCCGGAGGTTTGATCAGACAGACTACCGACCTCAGGTGTCAAAAACTTAGACACTGAGCTCGGGGGGCATACACCGTCTGAGGCATGGAAGTTATTCTTTGGAGAGATTTGGAAGTTTTTCATGGATGGAGCTTCTAACAACAAGGGGTCTGGAGCAAGGATGGTTCTCATATCCCCAATGGAGTGGTTTCTTAACAAGCTTTGAAGTTAGGTTTCCCAGCCTCCAACAATGAGGCGGAATATGAAGCCTTCTTGGCTGAACTTAGAGGGGTAGAGTACTTGAGAGTAGAGGAATTGTTGGTTTATAGCGACTCCCAGTTTGTCGTAAACCAATTATCAGGTGAATACGAGGCAATGGATAACAAGATGGTAGAATACATGGAGAAGGCTCGAGGGATGCTTAAGAAATTCAAGAGCATCAGAGTGGAGCAAGTTCCTCGCGACTTCATAGGGCACGCTGATGCTTTGGCTTTGGCTATGGATTCTAAGACTCCAAGGGCAATCACAATCCAGTTCTTACCATGCCCAAGCATCATTGTACAAGACGGACATCAAGTCCTCCCGGCAAATCTAGGTCCAAGTTGGACGAACCCAATTATAGCCTTCCTCAAGGATGACGTATTGCCAACATACAGGAGAGAAACTCACAAGCTACGAGTGAAGGCCGCAAGGTTTTGGCTAGCTCCATCTAGAAAACTTTACAGGAAGTCCTATACCGGGTTGTACCTTTAGTGTGTTCATCTAGACCACGTACAACGAGGCTTGTATGAGTTGCATGAAGGGCTCTGTGGATGCCACACTGGAGGACAGTCGTTGGCCCATCACGCCATCACACAAGGCTATTGGTAGCCTTACATGCAGAAGGACGCAGAATAATATGTGAGAAAGTGCGAGAAGTGTCAAAAGTTCTCTCCACTCATTCATCAACCCGCAAGAGATTTGACTCCTCTCACCGGTCATTGGCCTTTTGCACAGTGGGGTCTGGACTTGGTTGGACCTCTCCTAAAAGCTCCTGGAAGCAATTAGTTCTTAATCACCGCCACGGATTATTTTACCAAGTGGATCGAAGCGGAGCCACTCGTTAGAATCAGAGTAGTGGATGTCAAAAACTTTGTGTGGCGGAATATCGTCACGAGGTTTGGGATTCCAACAACGTTGATCTCTGACAATGGGACTCAGTTCGTAGGAAACAAGTTTCAACAACTTTGCTCCGACCTAAACATTCAGTTTCACACCTTTACCCCGGCAGACCCACAGAGCAACGGGCAGGCTGAAGCTTCCAACAAATCCGTTTTGAACGGTATAAAGAAGCGCCTTGAGAAAGCTAAAGGAAAGTGGGTGGAGGAACACTAGACCACTCCAAGGCATGGCACTGGGGAAACTCCATATGCTTTGGCATTTGGAACGGAGGCTATGATACCTTTGGAAATTGGCTTCCCTACTATCCGAACTGAGGCATTTGAGCGAGTGTTGGCACGAAACCTCGACTTGCTCGAGGAAAGGAGGGAGGCGACGCTTGTGCGGCTTGCATCTTACCAACAACAACTTGCCAAGCGTTACAATCAGAAGGTTCGCCCTCGAGGGTTCTTACCAGGGGAGTTGGTTCTGAGGAAAGTGATGGGGAATACTAAGGTCCCCGGAGAAGGAAAGCTTGGCTCCAATTAGGAGGGGCCTTACAAGGTTATTTCTGAGGCAAGCCCTGGCGCGTACTATCTTGAAGATCTAGAGGGCTATAAGGTACCCAATCTTTGGAATGAGAATCTCAGAAAATTTTATCATTAAGTTCATTTAGTAATTTTCTTAGCAAGAGTAGCTTGTTAGGTAGTGTAGCAAGAGTAACTTGTATTAGTAGAGTAGCAGGGATTGCTTGAGTAGTTTAGGTAGCTTGCTTCAATAAAGATTGCTTCAATGTAATCAAAGTTTACTTATTGTTTAAAGTGGAATAAAAGCTAGATTACTTTCTTTCCATTGTGTATTCTACTTGAACAAAACTTGGTTTATTGCATGTATGAAGGCCTGTGGGCCGGAATATATTTTTCTTGTCCTCTTAGTTTGGCACGGCCAAACCGGAGTGGGGATGGAAGGGGAAGCTGGATAGGCTTACCCGACCCTCATTTGGGTAGGGGTGGACAAATACTTAAATGATGCATTGTATTTCTTTTAAGTTATAAAGCCCTAGAGTGCTAAGTGGACTAGCTCAGTGGATCATCCATTTTAGTTTGGCTTGATTCAAGGTCCTAAAACTCGCTAGGCGCTCCCAGTGCGGCCGGGGACCTTCTAACTTCCAGCCCGAGTACTCGGCCTTCAAGCAATTACTCGATTTTTTTATTTTTAGTATGTAAACATTGTAGAGACATGTAAACTAAATACTACCAAGTACCAAATAACTAGTCAATCCATGATAACTAGTCAATCTTCATAGTTCAACTTCAAACCAAATATAACCAAGTAGGTCAACGGTCCGGTTTGGTGCTGATTGGTATGAATCCGAGGACCGAACCAAAAGTCTACGGTCCGATGTAAGGCAATCCGTGTCCAAACCAAAAGTCTACGATCAGGTTCCGAAAAAATCAAAAATCACAGTTCGGTTTACGGTTTATCCACGGATTATCACATTCCACTAAGTAAAAAAACAAATTCCACATTCCATTATTTCCACATTCACATTCATAATGTAACTTTTGGAACTCATTCATCAACAACTTTTAAGTTTTAATAACCTTCCACGTTCACAATGTAATTTCAAACAACACCAGGAGCAGTAATTCAAAATGATTCAAAGAGATTCACATTCAAGAGAGTAGCACTAGCAGATACAATAAGTAGATATATACGTGCCAGCAAAATTATAATGACCAATTACAATTTGCACCTTTACTTTTTATTTAGGGGCTTGCTAACGGGTGCACCATTGCACCCGTTAAGGGTACAAAAAAGTACACTTATTGGGTCTCACTTGTACTATAAAGTACAAGTGGGACCCAGAAGTGTACCTTTTTATACCCTTAACGGACGCAACATTGCACCCATTAGCATTTCCCTTTTATTTATACTACATTCACATATTTAGGGTAAAAAATTCAGAATAATATGTTTAATTATAATTTTTAATAATATGTTTAATTATATATATTATTTTTTTTATTTTTTTATTTATAAAATTCTCACGGTCCGGTTCGGTTTATCCACGGTTCTTTTATGAAAATCCATGGACCGAACCGCGAAACACGGTTTTCTAATTTTTCAATCCGTGTCCGAACCATTAATCCACGAACTCAATCCAAAACCTACGGTCCGGTTCGCGGTTCGCAGGTTTTTATTGACAGCCGTACAACCAAGTAGTACTAAATAACTAGTCAATTACAAAGTTTAAATTTCAAAGTTCAAAACCAAATAAAACTAAGCGGCACGAAACTAGTAAGCAATTACTCCTCTTCTTCTCCATGTCCCTCCATAACAAGGCCTTCATCATCCTCACACTCAAAATCCTCATCTACCTCCTCATTGTCATCGGTATCATGTTCTGACACAAAATCGTCTTCATGTAGCTCTTGTACTCCAATGTTTCTACCACTTCTTCTAGGTTCAAGGTATTCATCCGCTCCCATTGCTTCTTCAATCAAATCATATGAAAGTTCCGAAATTGGATCAATTCCCTCATCACCTCTTTCAACAATCCATCCTCATGCATGTGTTGCTTCATTAGCAAGTAAGACATCTCTATTTTTCTCCTTCCTCCTCTTTTTATTGTTGATGAGTTTGGCATTGAATTGGACATACACTAAATTGTTCAACCTTGTTGCATCTAGTCTATTCCTTTTCTTTGTATCTAGCTACACACAAAAGAAAAGTCCTACGTTAACATACATATATAGATTATAGAGAGAGAGAGAGAGAGGTGTAAGAGAGCGAAATAGTATATGTACTTACTCCCTTAAAAGTAGGGGTGCTCACGGTCCGGATCGGTCCGGATTGGCATGAATCCAATCCTAATCCGCGAGTCACGATTTTTTGAAAATAGAATCCGTGTCCAATCCAAAAGTCTCACGGTTCGATTCCAATCCGATCGGCGAGTCACCGATCGGCTCAAGATTTGTCCACGGATTTTCACCTTATTCTAAAAAAATTCATCAATTCATTTAAAAATCCAAACTCAACATTGAAACAAACACTTCACTAGTACAGTTAATAGATGATAATATAAAGCATCAAGAAGAAAATAGAAAGAGCAGTCACTCGAAAGAAATAATGAAATTTTATTAAATATTCCAACAAATTAATTGAACAAATCTAAACTTGAACATTATGGAATTAAAATAGATAGCCAAAAAACAATACCGAAAATTCATTTTGAATTCCAAACACAGTAGGCTATAATCTTCCATATTAAAATATCAAATTGTCAATATTATAAAGGTGGTAAAATTATTTATCTATACTTATATATTTATTTTTAAAAAATTATATATAATAAAAATCTCACGGTCCGGATCGGTTAATCCACGGTTTCAAAATCAAAATCCGTGTCCGGACCGCGAGTCACGGTTTTTTATTTTTTGAATCCGTGTCCGGACCATTAATCCACGGTTAAAATCCAAAAGACACGGATCGGATCGGTTCGGTTCGAACCGGATTCACGGTTCACCGGTTTTTTTTTAGCAGCCCTACATTAAAAGTGCTCCAATTTTTTTCACACCCCGATGAACTTGAAGTCAAAGAAAAAAAAAATCCTAAGTTAATATACATATATAGATTATAGAGAGTGAGATGTGAGAGAGCGAAAGAGTACTATATGTACTTACTCCCTTAAAAGTGCTCCAATTTCTTTCACAACCCAATGAACTTGAAGTCAAAGAGAGAATTCTAGTGGCCATTCTTTTCAAATTGGGTGTATGATTGCCATAGTTAGACCACCATCCAACTAGACATGGAAGAAGCACAATTCCATTAGCACTAAGTTACTTGATAAAAATTAACAACAAAAAAACCAAGGAAAGTACTTATTCATTTAGCCGGATCATTGTGGTCATGGTTTGTCTCACATCCCTTTGCGGCTATAGCTTTTCCAAATGCACCCTCTTTGTTCTTGTACTTGATCAACTCCACATTAACTTCATCTTGCATGTTAAAATTATCAGGAAAGAAAGCTTCAACACATTCAACAACCCCATCCATAATATTTGCATCATCTTTCATGGTAGAATCTTTGAAGAAGTAAAAAAGATTCAAGAAGTAGGCCGTCAAATGCAATGGCCTATCTATGCGTTCGAAGGGCTTTTCATAAATGACCTCAAGTATCGGCCTTTGTATACCTTTTTGATATCTTCTTTAGCTTGTTTGAGCTCTCCAAATACAAAGCCCATTGAGGGCTTCCAATCCCCATCAACAAGTCTAAGAATCTTAAATAATGGAGCAAACACTTTTAAGCATAGGCTTGCCTTATTCCAAAATCCCGGACTCGAAATGATAGCATTTGCCTCTTTCCCCTTTACCTTTTTAGACCATTTAGTATCCTTGTAACACCCCAATTTTTCGGATGCGTTAATAATTATTTACTAGAAAACAATTAAGTTAATTAAAACTTTTTTTTGCTAATAAAATTGGTTAATCACTTGGAATACGACAAAAGATATATCTAGTCATTATATTCCCAAAATATCATAGTTTAAGTATGAAATTACAAAATGGAAAATGGAAATACAATAGAAAAGATAACAGAGCTCTAATGCAGATATCACTTGTTGCTCCTCAAATTGGAGGTATTGCTCGCCTTCTTGATTCTCTACAAAATTTGGCACGGATGCCAGGGTACGCCATACCGTGAGTGTTGATGTTCACTCAATAACCATTCTAATCCATAAATTACACACAACAGATAACACAGTTCATTTATATGGAGAAACAGTAGAAGAGCAATCATATATATTTTTTTCTTTTACTAGTTCACCCTAAATGAATTCTAAGGTTCTCCTCTTTTGAGATACCTTCCTCCTATAAACTCCATCTACGACCGTTCCATGGTCTAACACCCCTCTTGTTCGTCTTGCACCGAGGTCCTCAAATGAATCCATCTAAGTTATGTACCTAGCATGTTTCATTTGTGACCATAACAAGAGGTAAAGGTAGCCACCGATGTCGACCATGTGGTGTCATAACAGAATTTTGATCACATAACATTTCAGAGTCCCGTCGGCCGCCCTTAGCCAAGGGTCCACTAGGCTACTTCAAAACAACGCTTGTGGGTTCCCCTCAGGCCGCTCCATTCCATTCATAGAAGTCCTGGTAGGCTGCCCACAATGATTTCGGGTCCCCTCAAGCCACTCTTATCCCAAGAGCCCTGGTAGGCTGCCCTTCCTTTCCATCTCTTTATTGTTGATCCAGTTGTCCTATTAACGTCTAATTCATTTCCCAACCACAAAATCCACCCAAGCCTAATGTCCGATCTAACAGTTGATCAACCAAACACATGTATAGGATCATAAATAAATAAAAAGAACATCATACATGACAACAATCAATTTGTTCCATGATTCAATTTAAAGTCCTACAGTAATCGTATAATTACATAAGTCTTGGGGTCCAATTCTGTAATTTATAAAAGTCTAGGGATCATCTTGTAAATTCCCAAAACTTTGGGGGTCTAAGTATAACTTAGCAGGACTTGTGGGCGATTCTCACATTTAAGGGATCTAACAGGACTAAGTGCATTTATCAACTTATCGGGTCAAATATGCTAAAAATGATGTGCAAGGGCAATTTCGTAAATTAACTAAGTCTAAAGGCATTTTTTTGTAATTTACGCTTTCAAGGGTCAACCCTTAATATTATGAAAGTTTGGGGTCAAAAACATCATTCTATGAATTTTAATGCTAAAACCGCGATTTAACTGTGTCTAGGGTCTAAATGGTAAATCTACCAAGTTTAGGGTCGAAATGGTAATCTTTCCAAATATAGGTGTTAAACTATTAAGAGCAAGCCCAGCAAACTCCCTAAATTTTTCTCTACAAAAAGTAGTGAATAGTGTTTTATTTACTCACATCTCTTTCAACACTCCAACAATCCTCTCTATTACTTTCTCTATACCAATTAAATAATATAAACTAATACATATAATATATATTATACACATAAAGAGGAGAGAGAGGAGAGAGAAAGAAAAGAAAAAAGATTAAAAAATGGGTAGGGAGTGAATAGTGGCTCCCTAAACAGAGGGGTATTTAGGGAGCTACTGTTCATCAGAGTATTTTAGGGAGGGGTTTAGGTAGTCTGTTGGAGCTTAGTTTTGGGGTTTGACTCCCTAAAATAGGAATAGAGAGGGATTTGAGTCATCTGCTGGGCTTGCTCTAATGAAGCAAACTCATGAAACTATACCAGCGAAATGAGTCAAGACCCGTGATTAGGATTTTGTCGTTAAACATCATTTGCTGGGGTGAAAGAGAGCTTCTCAAGTGGGCCTCATAACTTTGTGAAAATTAAAGGAAATAGTTATATACTATTAACTGACATTTTATTATAATGGTGAAAATATAGATAAAATAATTATTTGTTTAGTATAACAGTAAAAATATGCGGACAGAATATTATTTGTTTAAAATATTGGATAAAATAAAAGAGTGAAAATATAATTTTATGCATAACTATATTTCAGGGTGGATTCGAGGCAGGTGACGGGGCGGGATAACAACATCCCAACCACGATTGGGTTTTTCAAAATTTTCCCGATTCCACTCCAGGGCGGGGCCAATGACAAATACCTATTCATGTTTGAGAAATAACTATAACCCATATGATTTTAATGTTTATTTCACCGACACCGAATTGACAATTGTTCAACCAAACATGTGATGCAATTAGCTAAAAAGGGCTTACATTGACAAATTCATCATTTTGGTAATAAAAACTCTCAATTCTCATATACCTAAGAGTAGTAAGTTGTCGTTGCCAAACTATTCTTTCAATAAGTAAAAAATAAATGCAGATTAAAAACTATTCGTACATGTTATCCCTTTTGTTTTTATAATCATAACATCTCTTCCGGGGGGGGGGGAAGGTAATTTTGATTCAAAATATGATAGAGTTAATAGTTTTTACTACTTTTTGTTATCATAAAAGGTGAATTTTTAGAAATAAATAATTTTTTGTTCATTTCATCACTGTGACAGCATGCTTACAGTTGAAACCAAACAAAATTTGACCGATACAACCAAGTGACTGTAGAACCTATAATCGAAAGCTCCGCGGCACGATTAAAAGTCGTGCAACTAGATGATCGAAGCCAATGACAGAGCTCTAAAATCGGCAGAGGAAAATAAAAAAGGGAATTGCTCTAAGGTCCATTATAGTTGTTTGTAACATGTCTAGTCCACCTCATATTTCCTTAATACCTCTAATCCATTTTTTTATATTTTCTAAGATACAAGGCCCATTCTCCATTTTTAATAGACAAATATACCCCACATTAATTTAATACATAATACACCCCTTGCTGGAAGTTCACCGGAAAAGTCGCCGGAAAATTGAACTTCATCGGAAAAGTCATTGGCGCAGATAACCATATATGGAATCACAAGATGTGGTTATCTGGATTCACAAGATGTGGTTATCTGAACTTTGGATTCAGAAGATGTGGTTATCTGGACTCTGGATTCATAAGATGTGGTTATCTAGACTCACAAGATATGGTTATCTGGACTCACAAGATGTGTAATATCTCTTTTTTTTAAAGCCTACTTGGGATTAGATGTGGTTACCTGGATTGACATGAGGCGATTATATGTACATACAAAATGTGGTTATCTGTACTATATCTATTTTTTAAAGCCTACTTTGGCTCAGATGTGGTTATCTAGACTTACAAGATGTGGTTATCTGGACTATATTTTTTTTTCAAAAATCATACTTGGAATCAAATCCTCATCCACCCACACATAAGACAAAACATATTTGTGATAATAACATTTGACTACAATGGTGAATTGGTGATATGTAGTACTTTAGTGTACACCTTTATATTCGAGTGAAAGAAACTCCTATTAATGAAACTTTTAATAAAATTAAAGCTTCTGCCTTAAAGGTCGCATTTGGCAAATGTTGTCACTAGCTAATTCTGATAAACTGAAAAATGGACAAAGATGAGGGTTATGGGGAAATGATGTCATATGTGTAATTACTCATTCTGCTAAGGGTATTTGACTATTTGTAAAGGAAAAAAGTGGCATTTTATACTACTAAGAAAGAAGTCAGCTGAGAAACAGGCATTGACTAACTGGTAAGAAATCTCTTGCTCTCTCTCTATCCTCCACTAAAGAAACCCAATCCTCCAAACCTGAAATTTTTGGACCCAGTTTCTTCCACAACTTGGAATCAACCTTGCGAGGTTTGATTTCCAATAGAGATACATTTGAAATCCAGGTTTTGGCCTTCCAAATGGGCCAACCCAATGGAAACAGCGAAGAATCAAAGTTGGATCTGCTCCAACTTGTGCTGCTTCTCTCCACTCAGCCGTTGAATAGGTTAGGAGTTATTTGGCGAGTTGCAGATCCGATCCACCACCATCGATCACCATTTTTCCCGGCGAGTTCCCTGCACTCCGGCGAGACCCACATTCCCCCCTCATTCCTACACATGTAGGTGGCGAAGATCACTGGCGTTGATCGCCAGAGGAAGTCGCCGGATAGGGCGCTCGAAAATCACCGGCGCCAATCTCCGGAGGTGAGTTGCGTCCGTCGCTATGAGTGATGGGCTGATGGCTAGATATAAAGGAACAGGGTTATTTTTGGAAGTTCATACGGTTTTTTTAAGTAGAGTGGACTAGAAGTGTTTGGAAATTAAATAGTAGACCCGAGGCTTTAAGAAATGTCTAAAGTGGACCTGCCTCTAACTGGCCAAAAAAAAAAACGGGTAAAGAAAAGTTAAATGGAAAATGCCAAATGCACACGTTAAGATTAAAAAAGTGTATCGAAATGTGTGAAAAACTTATGGAAATATGTGAAAGATGTATTAAAAAATATAAAAGGTGTATTGAAATGTGTATTTTATTTATGTGTTTAATATGTGTCAATTGGGCAAACGTTCAAGACCCGAAGTTAAATACTCCTACTAAAAATCACTACGGAATATTAAAGGGCACAAAAAAATTTGACCGTTGCAACTCCAACGGCTTGTATATACAAGAAAGACGCCAAATTTGAAGGCCTCACAAAATTTACTTCGCACATACGAAAGCAAAGCAAGATTGCAGAAAGAAAGCAGAGCATTGCGACGAAAAGGAAAGATAATCGAGTGGAAAAAGTTCGAGGAAGCTATATTGATCAAGCGAGAAGATTGAATCTAGACACTACGCACCTGTGAGTCCTTCTCTCTGAAACCCTAATAATGTAGGAAAAAACACAGAAATTGCGAATTTTCTCTCTGTTTCCTTACATTGAATCGATTTGTTCTTTTCTTTTGGTTTCTGTTGATTAGGTTATATAAGAGCCGTCTTTCCCAAACCCTAGCGGCTCGTTTTTGTTTTCATTCTCTGCGTAAGCGCAATTACTGGGGTTCTTTAATTTTCTCAGCAACCAAACGGTGTTATAAACCTCTATTTCCTTTCTTTTTGGAGGTTTTCCTGAATCAATTTCGTGGTTGGGTTTTTGTAAACTGCCAAATCCTATATTTTTCTGGATACCCAAATGGAGCCTTTTGTTTTCTGTTTCTGGATTTGCTCTTTCAATCGTTGCATTTTCGTGTAGTTCTGTGATTATTGCATCAATTATTGAACATATCTCAGGTTATAGGCCATTAAAAGTTGTTAAACATTTTCTTTGAGCACAAAACTGTGCAGTGGAAAAGAAAATATGTTGTGCCTAGGGTTTCTATTGTATTTTTTGAAGCATGAGGTTTTGCAGGCATCAGAGTGTATGTTTGTTACGGAATAGATGCGAGGCTTAGCATGATGTTTCCATTGTTTTTCTTTCAACTGATGTGTGGGTTTTGGGATTGCAGACTTTTAATCTAACGGCAATGCAAAAAAGTAAGAAAGTTTATGGTCGTCCTTGGTGCGTGAGAACTTGGTAATTTTGGGAGGGATAGAGAGGATTTGTTGCTCTCCTAATGAGTAGAATACAGACCTTGAAGGGTCTTTATGTGTTGGAAGCTAATTGGCGCTTGGGGTTTTGGTTCCCTTTGATTAACTCATCATCACGTACATGACTTGGAAAATAAATGTGAATGGTCTATACTAGTGGAATTGGTGAAAAAACAGTTTCATATGGTGAATTAACACATACTGAAAGAACGAGACTTCAAGGCATAAGGCATTGATGAAATTCGACTACTGTTCTAGTCTGCAGTTCAGGAATGGGTTGGATGACATCCTCCTTAGTCCTCCTCAAACAAAGAAAAGGAAAGAAAACTACAATTGGACTGGTTGTGTAAGGCAGTTAAGGACCTTGTAGTTGTAAGGTGCAAATATTGTCTATAGAACAAGGGAAAATATGGAATAGTAATATGTCATTTTATATTAGCTGGGCACTGGTTGATTTAGTCTCGAAGTTCAAAGTGTCTTCAGACCTGGGTAATTTTAAGGTTATGGAAACTAGTGGTAAGTGGATTTTCATGGATGGAGTTCATAATAGCTTTAAACAGTTTGAAGTGAACTCATACTACTACTGAATTGAAGATTAACATGTTCCTTGGTCCATAGTTTGTTCTTTAAGTTCACTTGTTCCTTGTTGTTTTGTCTCACAATTCTTCCATTACAGAACATTGAACTGGTTTTTGGTAGCGGAAAGCATCAATGGCAACGCAAGCTAGAGGCCTGATCCGAGACCAGAATCTGAATGTTCACTTTGACGGTACTTTACAATTCATTTGCCCTTTGTTTTCTCTAGTCCTATACTTTTTGAACAGAACAATCGTATCTCATTCATAATCTATTGGCTTGGCTAACTTTATTATGTCAACTCCAGCGGCTCCTCTAGGGGCAAAAAACATTCTCTCTAAGTTGCAGAAAAATGGTGGGGGGCTGGGAGGAAGGAAAGCGCTTAATGATATATCTAACTCGGGGAGGCCTTCTGCACTTAATACATCAAAGAAGCACAACTCAAAGAATGTGGTCTCTGTTGGAGAAGAAATTGGTTCCTCTAAAATTATGTCTTCATTTGGAGGGAAAAAAATTGTCTCCAAGGCTCCAGAAAAAGGGCAAGCTGTTGGCAGGAAAGCACTCAGTGACGTCACTAACTCCGGGAAACCGTATGTCCAACAAGCATCAAAAGGGAGTCACGGCAACAAGTTGGTTGCTGTTGTGGAAGAAGATATTCTTTCCCATAATGTTGCTCAAGAACAACTTCTGCATAATCATCAGAAATGCATCAAGGCACAGCAGAAGGGCATTGACATCGATTATTTTCTGAAGGCCGTTGGACTAGAAAATGGTATTCAAAACTTGATCCCTTGTCTCACCTTCTTTGTTCAGTTCACTTTTTTTTACCGGCAATTGGATCAGTTCACTTTTGATTTTTAAAGGCCTACTTATTTATTTATTTGCTTTCTGTGTAGATAAGTCCATGCGGTTAGCCTCTCCACCGGCGTCTCCCCTGTCAGCAAAATTGAAGGTTCGTTTAGTACGGGATCTAGAAATTTTCATCCCACAATGTGAATATTTTCATTTCGTTGCCTTCTCTTTTGGGGTTTTCGTTCTCTGATTTATGCGACACTTGGGATGGCATAAAATGATAAAATGATACTTGCCTTTGTCATTTCAGGCGGAGAGTCCCCCCAGGTATATGGAAATAGAAGATATGACTGAGCTTCTGTATGTGGATCAATATCAATGGAAGGAGGCTGGGCTGCCTAGTGAACCAACATCACCTTGTGGAAGTCCGAAATCACCCAATGCTCTTATGATGTGGAATGATTACAACTTCCCCAATTTCACGCTGATGAAGTCCCCATAATTGCCATATGAACACTAGACATTACCAGTATTTTGCTGGGGTTATTGGATGATAATTCCTTCTGCTGTTCTGGGCAGAAGAGGAGAGACATCCTTTCTGGTTCAGTCAATTAGTTGACTGTTATTTTGTTGTCTTTTTTGAACTTTATTCTTAGGATCCTATGAGCTATGATTTCTGTAGTTGACCAAGGAACATCGGAACTGATTCTAGGTTTGATTTTGTAATCGGATTTTTGTTTTCGAAAGTTAATGTTTGGAATGTGTTTTGACATTGGCAAACTGGAGTTCTAAGTGCATTTCAGATATCAAATGATAGAACTCACCAGTGTTCAAATAATCTGACTGGGTGAATCACATTACAAGCCGTCACCATTCGCAATTGAACCACATTGCTGTGTATAAATGTTTAGTGCAATTATGTTTATTTATCGTAGATCTAGTGGTTTGGAATTAGATGTTCACGTCAATGAGATTTCGTGTGAAAGGGCCATTAGAAGGATTAGTTAGAGGTATGCATAAGCTGGTCACGACACCCTACGTCACCAAACAAAAAAGAATACACATGTTGTACATCATGTTGCTTTCTACCTTCAAAGGGGATGGCCTTGGCACACAGTCCCCTACTAAGGCCCAATTCCGTTCAGTTTGGATTTTTGTGCATCTTGCTAAGTAGTAGTGTTTCAAATGTGCAAAAAATCATGTTCATCGGATACTAATCCATGGCGATTCCAAAAAAAATTAATACCGCTCAACGCCTTATCGGAACACATTCAACATTTTGAAACAAATTCACTGATCACACTTGACAGACCCATTTGTTTTAGATAAATGTGTTCGGATAAGCTCATAAGACAATGGTCCGTATTAAAGTACTCGGTGACCTCTACAAATAAACGGTTCCGATCATTGTTGTGGGCCCAGGATGGGCTAAAAAATCCAAACCGGACGAGACTGGACCCGAGTCCCAAAGGCCACCCGCCCGAGCCTTTCTGACTCGATGCCATGGGTTGGGCTTGGCTGGTTCTTGGGTTATCGAAAAATGGACCAGTCCACCTCAAGCACGATTAAAACCGGGCCGGGCTGGACTCTTTTAACCCTCAATTTCTCATCTAATCCTAATCTGTCGACTACTCTCTCTCTCTCTCTCTCTCTCTGTCTCTCTCTCCAATGGGGGCTCTGAGACTACACTCTCTCACCTCAATCTTCGCTGCCTCCTCGTCTTCCTCCACCACCATCTCAATCCGTTCAGTTTTCCGGCGACGGCACCACCGTCTCCGTCTCCCTTCGCGGCGGCTGACCACGGCCAGTTTCTCCGCCCAGAGCACCGCCGCAAAAGATGTTCCTAAACAGACCGAAGACCAAAAGTCCAAAGTGCAAGACCGAGTCATTACGCCTAGGTCACAGGACTTCAATGCTTGGTATCTCGATATCATTGCAAACGCTGAGCTGGCCGATTACGGTCCTGTGAGGGGTACTATGGTCATTCGACCATACGGTTATGCTATTTGGGAGGCAATTCAGGTGAGTTTGCTTGAGTGTGGAGTTGTTTGATGTGTATGAGATATTGTTTAGAGTTAATATGTAAAGATGTTTTGGATAAATGTTTGATTGATTATTGCAGGATTATTTGAATGTTAAGTTCAAGGAGACTGGTCATAGTAACATGTATTTCCCTCAGGTATGGTTACTCTGTGTGTGTGTATCCTGTTTTTTGACTTGTTGGTGGACCTGCGATGGGTAGTTTCTGATTTGGAAACACAAGATAAATTAAAGATGTAAGCTTTATGTTGAATCTGTGTTCAGAAAATGTAAAAGAAAGGAAGCTTATGTTGAATCGCTAGATGGAGATGATTAATTTGCGAATCCTTGCCAAGTCTTGATTTTGCCCCCCCTCTAGATATTCAAATTGCTTCTCTAAATTATATTGCCACTTTGCAAGCTACTCCTATAACATTGAAGGTGAATTAGTTAGGTGTCTTGACTTCCATTCAGTAGTGTTGGCCGGTAATTAAGAAAGAATTTCATTGAGGTTTTTCATGTGTAGAAATTTCCGTAATATTTTCATACTTCTATTGGAAGGATTTGTTTTATGCGTTACTTGTTGAATTTTTCCGTGTGATTTGCAGAGGTTGATATGCATTTGCTATCCGTAGGATTTTTCTCCTTGCACTCCTGTGTTTGCATTATTTCTTTCCTCTTCTGGAGGTGTTGCTTTATGTCGTTTCTGTTGTATGACTTGTTGATCGACCTTTCTTTATTGTACATTCGACAAGAAAGGGAGGAAAAAAATAAAGAAGGAAGCTGCTTTAAGTTAAATTTTCTAGATGGTGGTCATTCATTTTCTGATTTCAGTGTCTTGATATTGAGATCGCTCAGGCTATTCATCTAAAGTTATGCGCTTTCTAATTTATGTGGGAAAATCTGACTGAAAAACCTTACAGTCCATCTAAAGTTGATTATGGGGATTAGATAAGTATCTCGAATGTGATCCAATGATTCTTGGACGTAACCTATGAAAGAATTCATAGAGGTTGTTGACATGTGCAAATATTTTGTCTAGCTTCAGTTACCCAAGTACTTTCCCGAAAGATTTTGTGGAATATTTATTGCGTGATATACAGAAGTCCGTTGTGGACTTTCTATCCTATGGATTTGGATGTAGTGTGGTATTAGTACATGGAAAGAAGTCAATGTATTTGAAGCAAGCCTTTCCTTAAGTAAAATACCTTGTGTCTGTGTTGTTTAATGTTGCAATTACAGTTGTTTCACGTGCATTCTAATCTTGTATGCAGTTTATACCATATTCATTCATAGAGAAAGAAGCTAGCCATGTTGAGGGTTTCAGTCCAGAATTGGCTCTTGTGACCATTGGAGGAGGAAAGGAACTTGAAGAAAAACTTGTGGTACATACACTACTCAAAAAACTTAATAATGGTTTACACTTTTTACTTTTTATTGTACTACCATTTTGGCTTCTGTGATTTAATCTAGTAAGTTAAATTGTCAAGTTGATTCAAGTTCATGAAAAACGTTGACCTGAGTTTCGGCTTTGATTGTTGCACTTCTTGAGGTTCTGGCAGGTTCGACCCACCAGTGAAACCATTGTAAATCACATGTTTACTCAGTGGATTCATAGTTACCGTGACCTTCCTCTTATGGTCAACCAGGTTAAGTGTTTTACTCCACCACCTTTCTTGTTTATTGTCCAGGCTTGTCAATTATTGATATTTGATAAGTGTTCACAAACGATCTTTCACAGTGGGCAAATGTCACCAGATGGGAGATGCGCACCAAACCATTCGTGAGAACTCTTGAATTTCTTTGGCAGGAGGGCCACACTGCCCATGCCACTCCAGAGGAGGCGGAGAAGGAGGTGGGGCATCTTAATTTGCCTGTGTTATATATTTGAAGTTGTGAGCAAATAATTCTATTCTCGTTTTCGTTTAACGGATTGATGCTGCTGGACTGCAGGCATTACAGATGATTGATGTCTATACAAAATTTGCTTATGAGGAAACTGCAATACCTGTTATTGCAGGTCGAAAATCAAAATCAGAGACTTTTGCTGGTGCTTCTAAGACCTACACGATTGAGGCTATGATGGGTGATAGGAAGGCTCTTCAAGCTGGGACGAGCCACAACCTTGGACAGAATTTTTCTCGTGCTTTTGGAACGCAGGTAGGTGGCAAATTTGTTTTGGTTATCTGCCCACATTCTCCCATCACACCAATGCATAGTTATGTGCCTGTAACGATCTTTAAGTGTATGCCAATGCTATATGGTATTGTACCTACACATAGGCTTAAACAACACCATCTTTTGTGAATTTGGCTATGGGGAGGGGTGAAAGGCTGTCTTTAAAAAATTCAATAGAATCCCACATCATTCAGGCTCAATGTCCAAGTACTGAGTATGGAGCCTGAGTAAGTCTTGTACTTCTTTTGTCTACTTCTCTGCACTTGCTTACAACTAACCTGATGGGAGCCATAAAGCCACATTTCACTCTCCTCTTTATATGCCCTTGTATTTTTTTGAACCGAACAGTTGCAAATCATGTGTTATTTCCTCAATTTTCCAGCAATACCCTGTTGTATCTTTGTCATCCTTAAGTTGAAGCACTTCTCTGTAACAGCTTTCCGTTTATTTTTCTTTTCACTGACTTAAGGTTGTGGACTTTCAAAATTTTATTCATTTCCTAGTTCACTGATGAAAATGGACAAAGGCAACATGTATGGCAGACATCATGGGCTGTCAGTACCCGTTTTGTTGGTGGTATCATCATGACTCATGGAGATGATGCTGGTTTAATGCTTCCTCCAAAGATTGCCCCAATACAGGTACTTGGATGTGTGTTAGTGGGTTCTAACAATCTGTTTTAGATTTTTAGACTGACTCCCCAAGCCATAGTTCAGATTTTACTGGGTCCTTAGGCCTATCTCAAGTTACATTTGGGTCCTTGTGTGTCAATATGTTCAACCATTCTTCCTTAATTTTTGGTTTTGTTTGTGTGATTGTTGTCTCTTGCATGTGTATTGCATGTGTCAGGTGGTAATTGTCCCGATTTGGAAGAAGGATAATGAGAAAACAGGAGTTCTTAATGCTGCATCATCTGTCAGAGAGGTTTTAAAGACTGCGGGGATCAAAGTAAAAATTGATGATACAGACCAGAGAACTCCAGGATGGAAATTCAATTTCTGGGAGATGAAGGTTTGTTCTCTGTCTAATAACAATGTGTTTGGTATCCACTGAAACAACATCCCTCCCCCTTTAAAAGTAAACTCCTCACCTATAGCAGTGAGCTTAAGTTCTCCCACCAAAATATAACTTTGAATCTTTGTGTGAATTTGATGGGATGGTAGATTTTCTTGGACATTCAAAGCTATTGCCATCTCTAAAATGAAAGAGAGGTGGAACTTACCCTTTCAAGAAACAGCCATTATAAGTCACACTTGCATCTTATTTTAGACATAACTCACATGAGAATCCATGTCGCATCTCATTCTGCAACATATCTCATTCTACTTGTAACAATTTGGAGTTAAATTAATTCTGTATTTTGCCAAAATAGTGGATCTGCCTTTATTTATGAGAAGTCCTGTGCAAGTTTTGAGATGTCCAAAACCAAATAGTAATACTAACAACACAAGAAAGTACAAACTAGACAAAGTTAAACATGAATAAATGAAGTACTATGCAATCAATGATATTTTTCTTGCTCTTTTTAGGGAGTCCCTCTGAGGATTGAAATTGGTCCCCGTGATGTTTCAAGTGGGAGTGTGGTCATTTCTAGGAGAGATGTTCCTGGAAAACAAGGAAAAGTTTTTGGGATATCAATGGAAGCTTCAAGTTTGGTAGCTTATGTAAAAGAGAAGTTGGATGAAATCCAGTCATCACTTCTTGGGAGAGCGACCTCATTTCGCGATAGGTGCATTCTAAATCCCTTATATTCAGAAATTAATCTTATTGTTGTGCTCCATTTATGCAGAAATTAGATTTGTTCATTGTGGTAATGTATAACAGGTAAATGATTCTGATAAGCTTAGACCATCTCCACTCCTTACTCAATTTTAAACTCAGATTCATACCCCCCCCCCTCACCTCAAAGCATTGCTCCACTCCTTACACAAACCCAACCAAACTTATGTTTTACTCAAAATTTTCACCAAATCTGGTTTGAACCAAATCTAGAACCAAATTTGCAACGGTAACTTTTTGGTGGTTTTCACAGTAGGCGGTGGTGGTTGGTCATGGTGGTGGGTTTTTAGCATGAAAGCTGGGTTTTCGGTTAGAGATTTGGTGGCGGTAGACAGCAGTGGTGGGTTGTCAGTGTGAAATCTGTTTTTTTTGGCCTGGTAGTGGTGGTCGACGGTGGTGGTGGGATTTAGGGTGTTCCCTGGTGCTGGCGCTGGTGGCCTGTCTCTGTACTGGTATTGAAGGAGAGGGAGGATTTGGGGCTGTGGAGGAGAAGAAAAGGGGATAAATTTGTTTTTGAATTTATTTTATGCGGACTTTGAGTAAAAAATGGGTTTATGATTGGAGTGGATGATACCGAATTAAGTTTTTTTTACCCATTTTAAAACTCAAATTTGAGTAAAATTTGGAGTAAGGGCGGGAGATGCTCTTAGAAGATGGTAACTTTAGGTTGAATATCAACTGTCCTATAATTTTTGCTCATGTGGAGCCAAAACTATGGGAAAATGCATCGACACGGCTCCGGGGTACCGTATCGCAGTGTCCGGACACGGCGGGAAACGGTGGGGACAGGCCGGTGGAGTGGAAGGGGACACGGCTTAATCAAATATTTTGATGGGGACATGGCTGGTGTCACGGGGGACATAGATGAGACACGGCTTAGAGAGAGAGAGAGAGAGAGAGAGAGAGAGAGAGAGAGAGAGAGAGAGAGAGAGAGAGAGAGACAGCCAGACACACCAGTCACCTCTGATCGTTGTCGTTGAATCACCTCTAAATCTCTGATCGTCGACTCACCTCTGATCATCGTCGTCGTAGTTGAGAGAGAGAGAGAGAGAGAAGGGGTACTCATCGTCGTGACGATGAGGCTCGCTGCTGCTCGATCTGTTCAGAACATGAAGACGAGGAAGAAGAAGGTTGACAGAGGACAGGTGCTGCTGTCTTCTTCTGTGATAACAGCTGTACCCTTTTAAAAATATAACAGCTGTACCCTTTTAAGAACAGGAATAATTGATTACAGCTGTTCTCTTTTAAAAATATATAAATGTACCGGAGTATATATGGTATTTAATTACATTACAAACCCAACTATTTTGAGTTATAACATATTTGCCTACTAAAATTAAAAATTCTTACAAATATGCTCTTATTTTTACATTTTACAACAAAAAATATCAAAAAATGAATATTTATTTATTATTATTATTTCCACGTGGCGTGTCCCCCCGCCGTGTCCGTGTCCCCATTTTTTTTAGAATTCCCGTGTCCCAGTGTCCGTGTCCGTGCATCATAGGGAAAATCTAAAACAGAGATTTTGCTGCAATCTTCAGGACACCAAGGGTTTTATAAGAATCTTTTGCCTAACTGTAAGCTTAAAAGTTGTTGCTACCTCTAGATGTAATTGTATCGGGTCATGTACTTGCCTAGTTCCATAATGCATCTCTGTAGTCTGCACAATTCATTTATTTGTTTGAAAAGATTTCTTACATGTTTGGGAGTTTGTTGTAAAATCGTTTTATTGCTTCCAATTTTTTTTTCAGTATTATGAGTTCATTTTGCGGATCGAATGAACTTGAATCTGTGTTGTATTTGACTACTATTTGTCCTTGTTACTAATCGACATTTGTTCCTCCTCAGTAACATTGTGGATGTAAACTCATATAACGAGTTGAAAGCAGCAATTGGTGATGGGAAATGGGCGAGGGGTCCCTGGTCAGCGAGGTACATGTTATTTGCCTGCTATTTTTTCCGATGCATAAAATTGGTTGTTTGTTTGTCACTTTGTATTTCTAAAATTATCTTGATTTGGTGGTACAGCGACAAAGATGAGTTAAGGGTGAAGGAGGAAACAGGGGCAACCATCAGGTGTTTTCCTTTTGAACAGCCTGAAGGACGAAATAAGATATGTTTGATGACTGGCAATCCAGCCGAGGAAGTTGCGATTTTTGCCAAATCATATTAAATTTCCAGGCACGCATGCAATATAAGGTTCATTTTCTGGCATCTATTCGTCAAATAATAGCGTTGGGGATTCCTTGCTCATAATTTATACTATGACTTAGGCTGTACTGAGCTCTGTATTTTAGGCATTATTTTGTAGTGTTAAAGCTGATAGTTCTTTTTTCTGATAGTTCATTACGAGTCATGATTTGTAGAAAATGTATTTATTAATAATTTCCCGGGAATTGAAATAGTTTGGAATGATGTTTGAAGACCTCCAAGAGTAGCGTTGTCGATCTGTGCAGCATTTGCAAACAAACTGAGCTGCTTTAAGGCTCCGGTCAAGTTTTAGGCTCGTGTAGTTAACGAGTTGAGCTCAACACTCTAAAGCTTGGTTTGTTGGTATAGGCTCGACTCGTTTATAAAGGCCCGTTTAATAAATGAAATGGGCTGTCTCTTTTACAAACGAGCCGATTTTGAGTTTGAATTTTTGGCTCGTTTAGTAAACGAGCCGAGCTCGAACAATACAAAACTCGGCTCGGACTTCGCAGCCCTAGAAGTATTAGATATAGTTCTTACTTTTGACACTCTTCTTATAACTACCAATCTGGTATTGAAGATGTACTTATTTGCTCTAAAACCTTGGACCTTCAAGGCTCGGAGCAGAGAGGCACACATCATTTAGATCAATTGGAAACCATTACCAGGCACACATCAATTCAAGGCTATTGCATCATACATTCGCACCTTTAACTTTATTAAGTTAGTTGGTGCCAACCCACATGGCCTTTTGGGAAGAAATATGCAAAGATAGTGAGGGGTCTTTGTGAAATTGGATGTTTGAAATCCAAACACGCTAAAAATATTGAAGGATAATAGGATCTTCAGTTTTTTTTGGGTGGGGTATATTGGATGAATCGGACTTATCTCTCTAGCCCTTCTTACAATCCTTCAATGCATTTGCGTGAAGTGAAGTGGCTCTAAGGACAAACCGTTGTAGAGAGGAATTGACCATGCGATGATGTTAGGGTGGAATTGATCATGCGATGTTAGGGTGTTGCGCCGAGGCAAGTCATTTAGCTTTTCTTTTCTTTACGACTTTACCTCAGTACAATTGTTTGTGATGAAGCACAAAAACCACCTCTTTCAAGGCTATGTACATCCAGCATTTGTCCATCATAACAACCTCGTGCATTTTAAACACGTCAATGTGTAAATACCCTTTAATTTTCAATTAAATAGTCTTTTACCTAACTTCATTTGGATTGAATGGTTTAGATAGATCAGAAGCAGAAAGTTGAGAGAAAAGGTAGGATAATTTATGTATGTTCACGACATGAAGAAAAATAAGAAAAGACTTTTGGTATCGGGGTAAGGTCTTGGGTGGCTTTTGGTGGGTGTGAATTTGGTTTCTGCTCTCGAGTCAATTCTCTCTTCTTATTAATTCAAATACGTTCTTTTAGGTGCTATCGAACTGCAAATGAGAAACACATCAAAGTATATTACTCCTAAAACTTCAACTTTTATTTTTTGGTATTTTGTCTCTCTCAACACCACCAAATGGATGGTCGTCTGCATGCGAATTTTGCCAAATTAGCAAAGAACAAATTAATGAATGAAAGCAGCTGTTGAGGCACATTACAAACTTACTTTTCCAAAAGATTGGAATTTTCCTTAGAAAATAACTTTATTTTTATTTTCTCATTTCAAAAAATGCCGTTTCACTTGTATTCTCAGCACCTCTCTCTCACTACGGGTTTCAAATTTTCAATAAAAAAATTTCCCAATTATACTTCCGTCTCTCTATCTCTCTCCAGTTATTAGTCAAAAAATCTTCTTCAAAACCTTTACCGAACAACCCGGGTCCTAAACCCGAGAAAAGAGTCGAAGCTAAAGAAAAACAAAAGTAAAGGGCCGCCTAGACCGTTGGTGGACGCATGGTCCCATGGTGTTGACTATATCATCCCCTTCCCCACAACTACAAATAGAGATGGCTCACGTGAACGTTTATGAAAATCTCCATTAATAAAATCATTAACTTCCCATGGCTACAGTGTTTCCTTTCATATTGCTGTAAAGCCTGTAATCCACTTCCACCACCTTTTGCTACTACCACACTGCATTGCTGCACCTCAAAGTCAAATAAAAACAGTGTCTTCCACCACAACATCCGTTTTCCTCTTCACCTTCAAATATCACTTCAAAGTTGGTCCTCCGTGCAGCGCGCATCACAACTGTTTATTTTAGAAATTAATAGTCTAGATTTGCTAAAACGGTAAGAATAAAACCAAAACGTCTGCAAATCTGAACCGTTGAAAATACTTTTTTGAATGGCTAGGATTGGTGCACATTTTTGGACAACTGAGATTGGTGCAATGCATGGTTCAACACTGATGATGCGCTGCAGAACCTCCGAACCGGCCCTAATTGCATATATTGTATCATCATAATCGAACCCATATCCTAAATTCACCAAAGAATCCAAAGAACCTCCTTTTCTTCATTTACCAAAATTTCACTATGAAGCTGTCCCTAACTGGCATGTTGTACCCCATCTCTGAATCAAACTCCTGAATTCCTTCAGGAATCCATAAAACTCCTTTTCTTCACCTACAAAAATTTCTCTAAAAAGCTGCCCCTGTTGGCATATTGTACCGTCTGAATCAAACGCATTTCCTCACTTCACTCAAGAATCCATAACTTCACATCAATAGAACACCAAATCCTTATTGCCATCTTCTTATCAGCTTCCCATGAATCCAGTCTTCTAGATTTCCTATCACAACTTCCTCTGCAGATCTACACCAATCCCATTTTTATTTGTCGGCAAAAAAAAAAATTCCCAACTTTTTTTCAGTTGCATGAATGGAGACCAAAACCATTCCGTCTCTCTGTCTAGCATTCTCTCTCATCTACTTTTCACTTCCGTTTCTCTCTGCAGCTTTCACTCCTCAAGATAACTACCTCATCAGCTGTGGTTCAAACGCCAACGTAACTGTCTATAACCGCCTCTTTGTCGGCGATTTGACAGAACCCAGTTCTGCTTCTCTCTCTTCAGGTAACTCAGTTTCTCTCACTAACCCAAATCCATCTTCAAATTCTACCTCACTTTACCAAACAGCTAGGGTTTTCACCACTGCTTCGAGCTATAAGTTCAATATCAAGCAAGCTGGAAAGCATTTGGTGCGTCTTCATTTCTCACCATTCATTTCTCAGAATTATAACCTCAAGAATGCGAATTTCAGTGTTTTGGCTAATGGGTTTTCTATTTTGAGCAATTTTGCTACTAGAAATAATGTGATTAAAGAGTTCGCTATGATGGTTAATGGTTCTTCTTTTGAGGTATTGTTTGTACCTTCGAATCAAACTTTAGGGTTTGCATTTGTTAATGCAATTGAAGTGTTTTCAGTTCCTGATGATTTGATATTGGCGTATGAAGCTAAATTGGTTGGTCCTGATGGAGTTGTTGGAGTGTTTGAGAATATGTCTAGTTATATTTTAGAAACTGTGCATAGGATAAATGTTGGCGGTCCAAAATTGACCCCTTTCAATGATACCCTTTGGAGGACTTGGATCCCTGATGAGGATTTTCTATTTATGAAATCCACTGCGAAAATCGCAAGTACCACAGATGCACCGAATTATCAGAAGGACGGTGCGAGTAGAGAGACTGCTCCTGATAATGTTTACATGACTGCACAACATATGAATAGGGATAACCTAAGTACAGCTTATATGTTTAATATAACTTGGGATTTTCCAGTGGACACAGGGGTTGCTCGGTTCTTTGTTCGTTTGCATTTTTGTGATATAGTTAGTAAGTCGCTTAACCAGCTGTACTTCAATGTATTTATTAACGGGTTCGTTGGATACAAAGATGTTGATCTGTCGAGTCTAACTTACCGTTTGATTGCATCTCCGTATTACATTGATTTTGTAGTGGATTCAGATAGTTCAGGGGTTGTGCGTATTAGTGTGGGTCCTTCTGAGATTAGTAATCCATTGAGAATGGATGCTATTTTGAATGGGGTAGAGATAATGAAAATGGTGAATTTTGTGGAGGGTTCTAAACCTGGGTCCAAGAAAACAAGTACTTGGGTTTTGGTTGGTTCAATTGTTGGAGCCTTTGCCTTTTTGTGTTTGTTAGCAGTCACGATTTCATTGATATTGAGACGAAGGAAGCAGAAACGGAAACCAAAACCTGTGGAAAGTATGGGGTGGACGCCTTTAAGAGTATATGGAGGAAGTTCTAACAGTAGGCTATCTGAAGGGACATCTCTTGCATTGAGGATTCCTTTTGATGAAATACAAATGGCAACAAACAATTTCGATAGAAAACTGATAATTGGATCTGGTGGATTTGGTATGGTTTACAAGGCGGTCCTTAAAGATAACGTAAAGGTTGCCGTGAAGAGAGGGGTTCCAGGATCGAGGCAAGGCCTCCCTGAATTCCAGTCTGAAATTACAGTTTTGTCCAAAATCCGCCATCACCACCTTGTTTCGCTAGTTGGGTATTGCGAAGAGCAGTCTGAAATGATTCTTGTTTACGAGTACATGGAAAAGGGGCCATTGAAGAAACATCTGTATGGTTCTTCTGGATTACCGCCTTTGTCTTGGAAACAAAGGCTTGAAATATGCATTGGTGCCGCCAGAGGGCTCCACTACCTGCATACAGGTTCGGCACAGGGAATTATCCACCGTGACATCAAATCTACCAATATTTTACTCGATGAAAATTATGTTTCTAAGGTTGCTGATTTTGGTCTCTCAAGATCTGGTCCATGTCTCAATGAGACCCATGTAAGCACTGGTGTCAAGGGTAGTTTTGGGTATCTTGATCCGGAGTATTTCAGGAGGCAGCAACTCACGGATAAATCGGATGTCTATTCATTTGGGGTTGTGCTTTTCGAAGTTGTTTGTGCTAGACCTGCTGTGGACCCATTGCTCGAGAGGGATCAAGTGAATCTTGCCGAATGGGCAATGGAATGGCAGAAGAAGGGTTTACTTGACCAGGTCATTGACCCATATCTCATGGGGAAGATAAAACCTAGCTCTCTGCAAAAATTTGGTGAAACGGCAGAGAAGTGCGTGGCTGAATACGGGGTTGATAGGCCAACAATGGGGGATGTGTTGTGGAATTTGGAACATTCACTTCTGCTTCAGGAAACTGAAAGCCAAAGGGAACCTCATGACTATAGTTGTATCAGTGCTCCAGAGCTACCAACATTAAGAGCTGTTCCTCGCGTTCCCTCTATCAATATTGGAATTAACGGAGATGGTAGAGGTGATGGGGCTTCAGATATAACAACAAGCCAAGTTTTTTCCCAATTGATGAACAATGATGGCAGATAGTTTATGGGTACAACAAAAGGAGCAATTTATGCTAGAATACAACATCAACTGTATTGCCCGGATTTCTGCAGAGCATCATTCGGAGTTACAACGTATAGTTTCTGATCTTGTTTCAACCATTTTTCTTTTGTAAAGTGTATCTCCTTTCCGTACCATACGATGTTTATAGAAAACATGTTAATGATGTTCTTAGATAAATGTAAGCTATATGCCTAATATTGTAATCCTCTCAGTAAATAGTATGTTTGTTTTGCACATGGTCAAAATACAAGTTGTTTGAAATAGTAAAGTGATGTGGTATATGTATGTGTATTCTTCCTATATTCTTGTTCTATTCAAATCTATGAATGTGGGGTCTTAAGTAACTCTTTCATTTATTTACTCTTCCATGAAATTGGTACTATTACATATTCCATGCCCTTGAATTGTGTATAATGAAAAATGAAACCATTGCCTTACAGGAATACGATAATTCCGACAGTGTTGCATGATATCGTTACCTCATCGATTTCAGGGCGTTCCGCAACACCCGACTTAAGGTTCGTGTTAGTGCACAAACCAAGCACACACACAATATGGAATACGAAAACAGTAAAGTAAAGAAAGAACGACAGCAAGATTTTACGTGGCTCCCCAAAATCTGGGTACGTCCACGGGAGCAAGAGTGAGTTTGTTATTTGATCGAATGTCTGCTAGGGTTTTTACAATAGCGAGTATTTATAATCGTCTACTCCTATTCCAATCCTAATTACACTGTACCAGATGCTCCACTCCGTTCAGTCGCTTCACTTCCCCCGCTCCGCATCTGACCTTCATTAAAACTTCCCGGTACCTCTCCATATGAGCCACAAAGTTCCAACAGTTCGCAAAGATGCATTAAGCCAGGTTGTTTCACAACAAAAACACACTCTTAAGTCAACTTGTTCTAGAATGAAACTTGGGTGGGAAGTATAATTTTTAGTGTGAATTGTCGAAATTGCCCTTGATCATATTCTAGTGTAGGTTTGCATTTTACATTGCATAAAGGCAAAGTTGTCAAAATTTACAAAATTTACCATAAGTCAGTAAACTATCTTTAGTCAGGAGAACAAGCTGGCTTTGGCTTACTGACTTTTAGATACTAAAGTTATAATATTTATTATACATAGTAATAACAATGTCATTAGATGTTGCATCAGATGATATCATGATACATGCTCAAATGCATGTATCAACTAAATTTTACTATCTTTTAAATAAAGGTATCCTTGGCCGTATCCTTTGTGTTATCTTAATCCTTGTCACTTATGGACCACTTTCTGGTTCTAGTTTGGATATAATTCAAAAGGATAATGAAAAAGACCTTATCATTATCAACTAAGTACACTATGTAATTTATTTCCTTGCCTTGAGCGTTGCATACATAGAGATCATTGAAATCCCTCTATGGGAATCTTTTTTTCCCTTTGATTAGAGAAGTCGTTATCAAAATTATCGTTTGCCAGGCCCAGGTCAAGTTTTGGGAGGGGTTTTTGGAGAGTTCCTTGCGGAAAGACAGGGCATATCCCACCAAGAACTGCCGCCCTTCTCGGGGGTGTGGGCGCTGAAAGATTCATTCTTTACGAATCAAGGAGTACAAAATATCACAAGAAGAACAAGATTCGCTTCTTCTCCACCAAGCACGGAAGTTTAAGGATAATTGTGTTCAAGGATAATTGTAGGTTGGTGGCTACCTAAGGAAACACCAATTCGATACAGCATGTCGGCATGTATATCCATCTATTTTAGCCTTAAAATTTAGGGGTTGTTCTCCAATGGATTTAATGAATTTAAAAATGGGAGATTTTATGAAATCTTTTTTGCAGAATGGATAAAATCAAGGGTATGATTTTATCAAATCTTCATAAAATCCATTGAAGAACAACCCCTAAGATAAGACACAAAATGTGAAGGGATCCATTCTTATTTTTGTGCTAGAAAATAGCCAAAGATTGGTTGGAGATTCAAGAGACTTCTTCCTTCCCATACTGAAGAACTCAAACTATGTATATGGTTACATAAATGCAAGAGAGACCTCCCCACATCTTCTTTCTAGTACTATTATTTGCTGGGCTTATGAAGTCTGCTTTGATTTGTGTCACGCTTTGCTTTGCTGACTACTCGAGGTTCAACCTCGATAGTACTATTATGGTAATTGGTGATTTGGGTCACGCTTTGCTTTGCTGGCTACTCGAGGTTCAACCTCGATAGTACTATTATGGTAATTGGTGATGTAACTTATTAGCTTATAAATACTTGATATATGCAGTGATATATGCAGTGTAACTTGTACACTTTTTTCATTCAATACATAGTAAACCATGTAAAAATCTCTACGTCTTGTGTTCTTGTTTGACGTTCTTGATTATTCTTCGTGTTCGTGTTGTGTGTTTGTTGATTTGCCAAACACTTAACAAATTTTTACTCCCCTTAAAAAATTTCTTACAAGAAATGTACCCATATAAAAATAGAATAGAAAAGTCATGGGAAGCATCCATTGCATGAATGTGCAAAAGTTTAACCGACAGTCGCAATATGCACAAAAATGTTTGGAACTAGGAACGCATATCCATGTCACAGGGATATCACTCTGCAGAGAGAAATTGAACATACAGCTAGCTCATCCATGACTCTAGATTGCGAAAACACTCCACAAGGAGATGGTAAGCTTTACGAAGTCATAAGAGGCGAACGACAAAATTATGCCACTTCAAACCAATTAAACGATACAAGCATCGTTTCAAATGAACAAAAAAGGGCACGACCAGACATATACAGACCATTTATTGACAACCTTGACCAAAAAGAAGATACCACGAGGTGAACAGGGTGAACGGACAATACACCCGACTGTTCATCTTACCCTCGCAACATTCCATTGAACAAATAAGAGTCAACGTGTGCATCATCCGCAATTTGGAGTGAGGCAACAGCTTGTGCTGCAATATGATCTGCAGAGATTTCTCTAGTCTCCCAACCTCTCTCATCAGAATATGGCGTGTAAAGATCCCCCACAAAAGGCCCCGGTGAAACTGAAAAGTGACCATTCTCCCACTCATTCCACTTGATTCCATCCAAAGCATGTTTTGAGAGGTCCTGATGAGGAAAAATCACTCTTCTTGCACCCATGAAGAGGTCAATACCACTAGTACATTCCCAAGGGATAAACCCCTCATCATTGTTCATCATTATCTCGTGCGGATCTTCTGAGTCCTCGCCAAGTAAAACATTCAGAGCAACAGCTTCAGCAATTGCAGCACCCTCTTCATCAAGCCTCTGCTGTTCTTCTTTCTTTTTCTGTTTTTTCTTTTCTAGCTCAGACCGGATGGCCGCTGAAGTAGCTAGTGCTTTCTCCAATCGTCTCTTTTTCTTCTCAGCCTGTTTGAGGCGATCCAACTCATCCTTTACAGGCTTCTTCTTCCCTTTTCTAACGGCAGATGGTACTTCTGGGCACTCCATGATTCCAATATCAACAAACTTATCTACGACGTATCTAATAACTGTTTCTTTTATTTCTCTTCCCTTTACTTGGTTTCTATACTACTGAATACTAATTATTTCCCAACTTGGAAACTACTTTGACTCGAGACGAACACCTACACCCACTCTGGTCTGCAGGAATACCTCATCTTACGAACAACACAGTCCCAAACAGAAACAACAGGAGATAGAAGAAGAGAACAGTAGTACACATTTGCATGCCCATCCCTGAACACCATTCTTCCTGTATTACCACAACCCTTGCATTTACTCATGTTCCGCACACTAATATAGAACAAAGAAGCCAAACGGAAATGAAAAGGTAACACTTTCAGTACAGGTCAAACAAATTACATGGCCTTCCCCCTGCAGTAAAGAAAATATAATATCTTAGACATCGACATCCGACAAGGAAAAAAACCCAAATAAAATGACAACAAAAGACAATATAATTGACTAGTTATCCCACATCCGATTACTACATGTAAGGAATCCTTATGTGTTCATTCAAAACACTTGTATCAGGTTCTAAAACCTATCCTCATCCTAGTTACAGATGAGAGAAACATAGAAAGACAACAAACCCAACTCTTTTTCTCGAAAACTTGACAACGTCCAGTCACTCTGTTTTATTTTATTTTTTTATAAGTAATAAAGTTTTATTGAGAAGGCATCAAGGCTATGCCACCCATGTATAGAAGAATCGAGGAACGAAAAAAGAAAAGTCCAAACATATCCAACATATCAAAGAATTGACTCAAAGTAATATTGCAATCCCTCGACTCCCAACTAAAAATGTAGAAATCAAAAGACTCTTAATTTTGAACAATGGCCTATCCTCCCTGTCAAAATATCTAATATTTCTCGCTCTCCAGATTGACCACATCAAACACAACGGAATCATAATCCACGACTTCCGTATTCTTCTTCCCACTCTAGCCCCATACCATTTTTGAATAAGCTCTACCACTGTCGAACGAAAAGCCCATGTCATTCCCCACAAAACAAGGACCGCATTCCAAAGCTCCTTGGCAACCGGACAATGAATAAAACAAATGCGCCACTAACTCTCCATCCGGACCATCCCTCAAGCACATGCAACACCGATTCACCATAACCATTTGAAGCCACATAATATTACGTATAGTGAGGACCTTGTCTTTTACTGTACACCAAGCAACAAAAGAAACCTTGGTAGTGGCTCAAACAAACACGTGATATGATATCTATAGGATCAAGAATCAACCTCCTATAAGATAGTATTCGCAATACCACCTTCCTAAGGTATCATACATCTCATGAAGCTTAAGATAGGTTATCCAACAGATAGTAAACTCTCGACCAACGTTTTGATTCAAATGCTTGAAATGATCTCCGGTTTCTAATTGAAATTGTAACCCAATCCCTTTTCTTAATTGGTCAAACAAATGGATCCCAAACTCACTACTGGGTATGCAGAATTATACCCAATAGTTGGATATTTACACAGACAAAAAAATAAAAGAAAAACGTGACGCGCCATTATTCACCTAAATTGAGTAGAATTAGTGGGTTTGCTAATGTCGTAATAGTGAATTTTGCTAATTTGCAAACCCTAGTTGCTGATCAAAATATAAGCATGAATGAATTCGTCGAAAATTGAAACCAATCCACCATATGACGCATGAACCGAAATCTAAAAATTAGATCTCTTATACCCAAACACTGTCGTAAGCCCTAATATTCAACTCACGCTGCTACCACGAGAATTCAGAGTGTTTAACAAGTGATCCAGTGCACGCAAACACACAATTACGCATAAAACACAACTACTACATCGTAAACATAAACCAGCAGTAGATCGAAACACCCATTAAGCTAAAAATTACACCAAACAAAACTACAACCGTTCCCTAATTAGAAAATTAAAAACAAAAGGCAAAAGGCTGTGAACGTATCGAACCTCGTATAGATGCAGGAAAACACAATACGGATCGAACCTCGTAGAAAGAGAGTTGGGGATTTGTGTTGATCGTGTTTTGGATCTGCAGAATTCCCCAATTTAAGAGAGAGAGAGAGAGAGAGAGAGGAAAGATGTGAGATGAGAAAGGAAATAAAGGTGGAGTGACGGGGAGAAGTGGGAGAAGGAAGGGCAATACTGTCATTCGAGGAGTATGGGTTTGGACACGTGGCGGACGATTGGTGCGTCGGATGTGAAGAGTAGATCTACTGGAATCTCACTGTGGACTCTTCTTCCAAGGACACCTGGCGACTTTTCGAAGAATTAAGTCGTTTGCACTGGGTCCCATTATTTGTCCGTGTGTACCTATTGGATGTACGCCGTGTATGATCAAGGTAAGCCGTTGGATTGTATAGTTGAGTGGTTCAGATACTTGGCTTTTTTATTTTTCTGTGAACCTCGAAAAAACGCATTGATTTTTTTATAATTTTTTATGTGAGATACTCCCTCCGTCCCATTTTGATAGTCCATTATTCATTTTTTGGACATCCCAAAATGTAAGTCCACTTTCCAAAACAAGCCATAAAAACTTAGTAAAATGACATTATTACCCTTTTATTTAAATTAAAGTAGGACTACTTACATCAATCAAATCACCTTTTGAGATGACATAAATGGAAAGTTGAACATTTTTTGATGTAATCATTATGTACCCTTAAAAAGTTGGAATCCCCAAGTGGGACTATCAAAATGGGACGGAGGAAGTATTATGAAGGAATGACATGTCTTCAAAAACGTAATAAGCTGGCTTTTGCTTTTTTGAGTTATGCCTATTTTGGCCTAATAAGCAAAGTTTGCTTACTTTTCGTCTTTAATTTTGTCTTTATTGAAAAACAATAGGCCTCGTTTGGCAAAAAATCAAAAATTGATTTTTTGGTTTATTCATTTTGTCTTTATTCAAACAAAATTTGCATTTGTTAGTTTTGCGTCAAGTTTTTGTGGTTTATTGGTTCCTCTCGACGAGACGAATCTAAAATGTGTCAATTTATGGTCAAAATTATTACTCCCTCCGTTCCATAATGTTTGTCCGGCACGGAGTCCAAGGATTCAAAAAAAATGAGTTCTTTGTCAAAAAAAATTAATTTTTTTGACAAAAAATAATAGAACAAACATTCATCTATTAAT